>JAODAL010085833.1:0-10454 GCA_025379985.1 Phyllomedusa bahiana
GACCTGTGGGGGACGGTCTCCAAGACAGATTAATTTCAAAACGGCTTGGTTTCTCTGGGCACGTGATGCCACCAGAGGACCTTGGGGGAAAGAGCCCTGCACCATCCCTGCGGTTTTGAAGAGCGTGCGCCGAGCCTGAGAGCCACCGTCACCCCCAGAGACATCCACCCAGCTCACCCAGTGAGCTGTCACAGAGATATAGCGGCCTTGGCCGTGCTTACTAGTCCATGTGTCGTGGTCAGATGGACTTTTCCGGCCACAGATGCAGACAATGCGCTTGAAATTTTAGATGACACGTGGCTGGCCAGGGCAGGGACGGCTTTTCTGGCAAAGAAATGCCTGCTCGGCATCTGGTATTGGGGCAGGCAAGGGCCATGACGTGGCGGAACCCATCTGTGTCCACCAGACGGAAAGGCAACATTCCAAGGCTAAAAGCCTGGCAATGCCGACATTCAGGCTTTTGGCTTTGGGAAGGTTTGGGTTTAAAGTGTTTCTTCTGCTCCCAAACCTGGAAGACAGAAGGCTGGCTGCTAGACTGGCCGCTGTACGGCGTGCGGGGTCGTCAAACTGGCGGAAGGAGAAGGGTAGGATGGGTCTCTGGTGGTGCTGGTGGTACTTGGGCGACGGTGGAGGCTGAAGCGGAGGCTGATCCCTGATCATGACTCTGAGAGACATGGGCAGCTGAGGAACGCTTGGTGGTGGCGGAGGAGGAGGAGGAGACAGAGGTGTGACAGTGGTTGGTGTCCCGGCGTAGGTCTGGCCTTTTTTGGCCAAGTGTTCCCTCCATTTCAACTCATGCATTCGCTGCATGTGACTAGACATGTTGGTGGTGGTTAACCACTTAAGGTTCTTGCCTCTACTTATGCGTTTACGGCAAAGGCGGCATATGACATCGCTGGGTGAATCAGAGGCTTGCTCAAAGAAGGCCCAGGCTTGAATGGTCCTGGACCTTTTTGACGGCGATAAGCGAGGAGCGGGGTTTGCGCTGACCGTGGCTGGCGGAATCATATCAGCGGACTTCTGCGACCGCCCTCTCCCTTTTTGTGGCGGGACCCGTATTGACACTAACCCCATCGACTTCCTCCTCGTCCACTGATGAAGCGCTCGCAAGCAAATTCTGCGGAAAAGACCACGATGGATCCGCAATGTCACAACAAACATCATCATTTTTCACAGGTTTACCCTTGGCCCCCTTACTTTCTCAAACCGAAAACTGCGGGCCCAAAGCAAAGGGCCGCAAGGCGTTGCCGACCGCCCGGGATTTTTTTCCGATTGACCGGGTTCCTTCCCTCCTTTGATGGGGAAAACCCGAACTGGGGGTTTTAGGCAGAAAAATCATTTTTCCCCTTGAAACTTTTAACATGCCCTTTTTACCCCAACCCCCCCAATTTTTTCAAAACAAAGAGGGCTTTTAGACATGGGTTTTTCCACAGTGGGGGGGTACACGAGTTGACCAAATTTTGGGGGCTTCTTTTTTAGGATGCGAAGGGTCTGATTTACGAACATTGTGGCCGTGCTGGGAGGGCAGGAGGTAAGAAATGCTGGATGCAGGTTGGGATTAACCACGAAGGACAGATTTGGGGAGCTGTTCGTTACTGAGATTTACAGGGCCCGACCCAGCATGACAGGCCTACGGTCCGGGAAAATGAAAGATTTCCCCCTGGCATGCGGTTGTCCCCCCAGCACTGGAAGGAAACAACCCCCCTCGTACCTTACCTCCATGTGCTCCCCCCTCTTTGCCCGCTTACCACCGCATTTCGCCTCATGTCAATGTAATATAATAATTTGAGAAGGTATGAGTAGTTTTGAAAGTCTCTTATTAAAGACTGGCAATCACAGCTATTCTCAAATCCCTCTAATCAAAACAAAATGGCTGGATTCAAATTTAACTGTAAGGTGTCTCATATCAACAAATATGGACTGGGCAAAATGTGCAAAAAAAAACACGTATCTGTTATGTTTTTCGTATAATTACTCGTCATTTTTTGGCACTTTTTTAATTCACCTGTGGTGACTATAAAATTGCTGTTTTCAGATTTACTGTGCAAGGGGGGTCCTTTGTGTCAATGAACAAAGCTGTAGTGCGCCAAAGGTCAAAAAACACGTATCGAAATGTATTCGGATTATAAAATGAATTTTTTTGCACCTTTCATTCTCCCTTGTGGTGGACTTATAAATTGCTGTTTATGATTTACGTGCAAGCTGCGTCAGATGTAAACAAAGCTGTAGTGCGCCAACAGTCAAAAAACACGTATCTGTTATGTTTTTCGTATAATACACCGTATTTTTTTGCACCTTTCAATTCACTGTGGTGACTATAAAATTGCTGTTTAAGATTTAAGTGCAAGCTGCGTCCATGAACAAAGCGGTAGTGCGCCAAACGTCAAAAAAACACGTATCTGAAATGTATTCGGATAGTAAAAATGTATTTTTTGTTCACCTTTCAATTCACCTGTGGTGACTATAAAAATTGCTGTTTTAAGGATTTACGTGCAAGCTTCGTCAATGAACAAAGCTTGTAGTGCGCCAAGTCAAAAAAACACGTATCTGTGATGTTTCGTATAATACACGGTATTTTTTGCACCTTTTCAATTCACCTGTGGTGACTATAAAATTGCTGTTTTCAGATTTTACGGTGCAAGCTGCGTCAATGAACAAAAGCGGTAGTGCGCCAAAGTCAAAAAAAAGTAAACTGTTATGTTTTGTATAATACCGGTATTTTATGCACCTTTCAATACACCTGTGGGTGGACTATAAAAATTGCTGTGTTCAGATTTCGTGCAAGCTGCGTCAATGACAAAAGCTGTAGTGCGCCAAGTCAAAAAAAAACACGTATTCTGTTATGTTTCGTATAATTTTACACGGTTATTTTAGACCATCAATTCACCTGTGTGTGACTACTAAAATTGCTGTTTTCAGATTTACGTGCAAGCTGCGTCATATGAACCTCAAAGCTGTAGTGCGGCCCAAAGTCAAATAAAACACGTATCTGTTATGTTTTTGTATAATACACGGTTATTTTTTGCACTTTCAATTCTCCTGTGGTGATCTATAAAATTGCTGTTTTCAGATTATACGTGCAAGCGCGTCAATGACGAAATCTGTAGTGCGCCAAAGTCAAAAAAAAACGTATCTGTTATGTTTTCGTATAATACCACGGTATTTTTTGCCCTTTCAATTACCTGTGGTGACTATAATTGCTGTTCAGATTTAAGTGCAAGGTCGGATTATGAACAAAGGTGGAATGGGTAAAATTGAAATGAACACCCTATCTGAAATGTATACTGATAAATAAAAGTGGAGTTTTGCACCTAACACAGAAGACCTGCAGTTACTAGAAATGGATGTGTATCCTATATAAGTTCAGGTGCCCAATATCCAGGTTAATATTTCAATAGCAAACTGTTAATAATAAAGATATTGCAGGCAATGTCTACACAAGTCTTGCGTTGAACATTATACAGTGTTCTTTATAAGAGCTTGCCTGTTTCGCCCGCGGCCCCACCCCCTTCCCCCGTGACTTTACAGCGGTCAGATGCTCCTTTTAAAAATTCTCTACCTAATACATAAAATCTTCAATCTCTATCTAACTAAATTTGTTAAGGATCACAGCTAATAGTAGAGGTTTCTCTGTGCAGAAATAGATTAATTTCCGCTGAACTGTTTGCCACACTGCAGAGCGCACCGTCTCTCCTATGAGACGCTGAGAGACAATGAGGTTTGAACAGGAACGCCTGTTTCTATGTAAAACGAAGGTATGTGATTTTTCCCAGCAATCGAACCATTAAACATCCCAGTCATGACGTCGCACACTCACATCTCACCCTGCTTCTATTCTGTAATCTGATTTGTGGGAACGCCAAAATTACAGGTAGTGCCGAAAAATGGCGCGATCTTAATTGATATGCACAGATTTTTAACCTTAATTATCGCACTGATCTAAAAAATTTCACGATCACCCATAAAACCTTGCCGATTTCAACTTTGTCGATAATAATCGCTCAACACTACTTATCATGACATATGTTCTATTTGCGTTTTAGTATCTAATTGGTGAGAATATTGCTTCAGACTGTACTCATTTAAGCTATTTTCCAACATAAAAGCAAAAAATCTCTTCACCGTGTTTGTATGTAGCATCTCAGTTGGTTCTCAAGGGCAGTATTGTATTATTTTCAAGGTATATACAGAGTTAAAAAATGTCTAGTGGAGGAAATTGGAGGCTGGTTGAGTAATGAAAGGTATTTCATGTGGCTCATTAGTTTATCTGTCCTTGAGCTAACGAATATATTTATCATTATACTTTATAGTGTTAGTTGGCATGTCATAAGTTTTCTACTTTACGGTCGTCGGTATCTCTTTAGATGTTCATCATATATTTTATTACGTCTGTTGGCATATTATCTACACAAAACTTCATTACACCTTACAGATTTCAGACGTGTATTTAGGGACCATGTGGAGGGATAGATTCCCGGTTGGGGGTTACCCTCATCGGGGTGGTTACTCTGTTAAAGGTGGGAAGAGTATGTCTAGTTGGTTTTATTTATACCACAGTAAAGGTTACATTTTAATTGCATACAATCTCTATGTCAGGCTCGGTCAGGGACACACACAGAGACACAGACGAGTAAGGCCCTGACACTGGTCCCAGCCTCTGTCCCTGCCTTTTGGGGAACCCGACTCCTTACTAGGCCAGCCCCAGCCAGAAGACTGAAGACTGCACTGAGTCAGACAGAGACAAACAAACACGAAACAAACAAGAGTAGTCGGGCAGGCCAAGTCAGTAACAAACAGGCAGTGCAGAACAAAAACGTGAGACAAGAGAATAACCAGGGAACAAGCAAGAGTCAGAGAACACAGGAGGATCAATGTAAAAACAGGCGAACTATAGGCAGATGAACAGATCATATAGCAGGCAAGGCAAAAAGCCAAATGAATCCTTTAAGTAGGGAACAGAGAAAGAAAACACAAGACCGGATAGGAGATCAGAGCTGTCACTCAAAAGGAACCAGGTTAACTAAGAGTGTGCTGGAAGGTTCCTGCCCACAGGTGTTGGCCAGGAAACAATTAAGCACACAGAGAATTAGCCCAAGTTCACACTGGTAAAACAAATACAAGGCATCAGGTAAAAAAAACATGGTTTTCGACCGCACCAGGCGTGGCCGGCGACCAGAGCCCAAAGCTGGGGGTCTGCTGGGCATGATCATGACACTCTATTTTGGTGTTTTTGGTTTCCCATGTGGCTCATGAAAGCAATACATCACCTGCTCTAAAACTAGAATATATTTTGTGCGCTATTACTAAATCTATAGTTGTCAGTTTTTATCTGGTGTTGCTATTTGTGTTCGGCCATTGATTGTAATCACTGCTATGACTACAAATGTGTTGTTCAAAGTGTTGCGTTTGGTGGTTGGATAAAGATCTCACAAGCAGGTTCTTTGAAGTGCTGGATTATTTTTTTCATGGTGTTGCTGCACACAGGTCTACATGAGAGCTGAATAACAAATACAATTACATACTCACATTCTGCTAAACTTTTGTTCAACAGACTTTCCTCAACTTTTGGGTCTGGAAATGAAAGAAAAAATGTGATATTTAACTAATATTGTTTCTAATTTTCAGACAAAACCATCGAAGACGGTTTGTATGTAAATTTAGAAGAACTAAACAATGAAGCAAAATTGACGGAATCTGTCTGGAAGAATAAAGCACCAGCAACCAAGAGTAAAGTCTATTTTATATGTATTTAACAATAATAAATAATAGTAATAAGACACATTAAAGTTCATTTTGAATATTGCCCAAGACTGTGCGTCTGGGAAAAAGAGACGAATGCAAAATCCTATTCAAAATGCTTGACAACACTTCCAGGCTTTGGTCTCAGACATCTCAGGATTATCATAGGGACATTGGTCTTGCTACTCAGATGTCACCTTACAATTTCTTGCCTATTCTAGAAAAATAAATTTTGTCTTTTACAAGGTCTTGTGTCACTGTGATACCAACGGGCTGTCAAAAATATAGTTAAAAGACAACATACAAAAGACACTGGTCTCTTCTTTTACCAGGTTTCTGCTGAGGAATGAACTCAGGACTTGTTGTATGTCAGGAACACAGGCTGCATTATTGTCTGTAAGAGGATTTTCTGTACCTAAAAGTCTCAATAGTAAACGTACATAGTTTGTAAGTCTGAAAAAAGACAGAAAGATGTCCATCTAGTTCAGCCTATTGTTCTATAGTGTTGATCCAGAGAAAGGCAAAACCCCCATGAGGCAGAAGCCAATTGTCCTCATTTTAGGGAAAAAAAATCCTCCCCGACTCCAATCTGGCAATCAGAATAAATCCCTGGATCAGCGACCCCTCTCCAGAATCCTAGACACTATAACCTGTTATATTATTATGCTCTAGAAATGCATCCAGACCATATTTGAACTCTGTTGGTGAGTTCACCATTACAAGTTCCTCTGGCAGAGAGTTCCACAGTCTCACTGCTCTTACAGTAAAGAATCCCTTTCTATGTTTTTTGTAAGAAAATTTTTTCCCCTTGGCGTAGAGGGACGCCCCTTGTTCTGGATACAGTGTTGGGTATCCCTTTGGTAGAGATCTCTATATTGATCTTTAATATATTTATACATATTTATTATGTCCCTAAAGCCGTCTTTTCTCTAAACTAAATAACCCTAATCTTGCTAATCTTTCTGGGTATTGCAGTCCACCCAGTCCTTTCATTATTTTCTTTGCCCGTGGGTATGGTTATGCTAAACAATTTTCCCTCAAATTCTGTCTAATTTGGGTTCAGGCAATCCCAATTCATATTGCTAATATTCAGGATGAATTTAACTGTGACCTGAGTCTACTATCACAAGGCATTATGGGAAAAGGGGCTGGGAAGCTCCCCTGCGCCCTCTATAGGTTGTAACAAATCCTCAATTTACTTCTGATTCACTGAATCTTTGAGAAGCAAAAGGAATAATTGTCAAAGCCAATATTGCTCATCTACATACGCCGTGGCTTGACAATTATTCCTTTTTGCTTCTCAAAGATTCAGTGAATCAGAAGTAAATTGAGGATTTGTTACAACCTATAGAGGGCACAGTGAGCTTTCCAGCTCCTTTCCCATAATGCCTTGTGATATGCAGATGCTTAGTAGTGGGCTAAAAGGCAATCAAAACACTACACACCTTAACTGGTGCTCTCCATAAGGAGAGATGTTCCCCTTCTCTGAGTCTACTATGTTATGTTTGTATATGTCATTTTATAGAAATGCAGCAAAAATTGTGACCATTGTGGCATCATTATAATTGTATAGTATACTCGATGGTTGAAAGAAGTTGACGCATAAAGGGGCCCACTTTGACTCTGCTTACTTAGAGCCCACATAAACCTGGTACTAAAGGTTAACTACGGGTAGAAGCACATTGTCAATCTACGGCCTCCTGATATTGCCACTGAAGGGACAAAGCAAAATCTAGTGTGGACTATTTATTCTCTAAAGAATGGAAAGGATAAAAAAACGTGTGGGGCCTGGGGAGTAATAAGCAAGAATAGAGTGGGGGTCACATTAGGGTTTTTGTTCTGGGGCTCTCTTTTCTCTAAATGCAACTATCTATTGTTTTGTCTCTTGTTGGTGGTTTGTCCCCAATACTTCCATTGCAGATCAACTCCCAGACTGAATGCGTAAGCACAAACCCATCACAAGCTAAGTCAATTGTTAATACAGGATAAGATGATTATAAATTACAAGTAACTAATTAAGGATGATTACCTCCATGGCTGTGCCAAAAGGAAAACCCAGCTATGCCACGTTTCTACAAAATGCATGTTTAGTTTAATTTTGCATTATTCTAGGTCATCAGTTACTTTTGTGCTGATATTTTTCTTATTTATTTCAGAAGTGTCAACCAGCAACATCACAAAAGTCCGGATAATTCTAGCAGCGCTGATTCTTCTTATAATCCTGTTCCTTATTCTGAGTGCGATTACAAGTCTCCTGTTGAAGTATTGTGAGTGTTGATTACATGGCTTTATTATTATTATTATTATTATTATTATTATTATTATTATTATTATATATACAGGGTGGGCCATTTATATGGATACACCTTAATAAAATGGGAATGGTTGGTAATTTCAACTTCCTGTTTGTGGCACGTTAGTATATGGGAGGGGGAAAACTTTTCAAGATGAGTGTTGACCATGGCGGCTATTTTGAAGTCGGCCATATTGGATCCAACTTTATTTTTTTCAATGGGAAGAGGGTCATGTAGCACATCAAACTTATTGAGAAGTGGTTTATGACCACTTATAAAATGTGTTCAAAGTGCTGCCCATTGTGTTGGATTGTCAATGCAACCCTCTTCTCCCAATCTTGACACACTGATAACAACACCGCAGAACAAATGCTAGCACAGGCTTCCAGTATCGTTGTTTCAGATGCTGCATATCTCGTATCTTCACAGCATAGACAATTGTATTCAGATGACTTCAAAGATGAAAGTCTAAGGGGGTCAGATCGGGAGACCTTGGTGGCCAGTGAACTGGCCCACGATGACCAATCCACTTTCCAGGAAACTGTTCATGTAGGAATGCTCGGACCTGACACCCATAATGTGGTGGTGCACCATCTTGCTGGAGAAACTCAGGGAACCTGCCATCTTCAATGCATAAAGAGGGTTTCCTGGAAAGTTTTCCCCCTCCCATATACTAATGTGCCACAAACAGGAAGTTGATATCACCAACCAATCCTTTTTATTTAGGTGTATCGATATAAATGGCCCACCCTGTATATTGGTTTTAACATAACTGTCAGCTATTATCTATGTAAACCTTCAATTTCTTGTGGAATACATTTTAAAGCATGCCTCCAAAGATCTTAAAAGCCTTTTAGTATTCAAACTACAATCTGTAAAGTCAAACTTAGAAAGTAGTGCTCTGTGTTGTTCATTAGGTTTATTCAGTTACAGGCTTGACACCAATAATTTCAATTTAGGGTAGAGTAGGAGGAGGCCTGAAACATGGCAGTCCTTCCCTTCCTCCTTGCTGATGTCAACTGCAGGATCAGTTTGAAGAAGAAGAACCTCAATCAGGTAGATAGAGAGACAGACAGAGATTAATCTAAACTACCCATAATGGCAAATAAAAAAGCAACGTTGTAACATACTGTATCTTAGTACAAAACAGTGCTTCCTTCATATTTTATTACCCTCCATCATTTTACCTGTGTAATCAGTCATACATCATAAACCAGGCTACTGCTTCACTGAGAACTCAGATTTTAGCTGCCCATAGAAATCTATGGAGGAGGGTGGAAGTGGATGTGAAAAAGTGACATATGCACACAAGCAACTACATAGAGGACATTAGACAGGAAAATGAAGCAATGTAGTTGTGAGTCCAGCACAGAGGCAAGATAAAACACTCACTATACAGCCAACAGCATCTCTGTGGGTCTCTCTGCCTCTTCTCCTCCCCCTCACCTCTCTTTAGGCTTCTATGGGCAGCTTTAACCTGCACAGATAAAAAAGCAGGAGGGGGAGAGAATGAGGTTAATCAAAGAAAAAAAGAAGCATTTTTCTGCAATAATATATATTACAACATAGTCATTGATAAACCGCAAAAATAAACTGAAATTGTCTTCTCACAAATTTGTTTATATCACAGATATTGCTATGAGTAAAGAGTTACATCTGAAGAATCATGGTGAGTATCCTTCTCTTCAAATATGCTTTTTGATGCATCTTTTAGTATCCTTTAGTATGTATAATGTACTGGTAAAGTCCTATCCTATGAATTCTTGTTTAAAGGGGTTTTACCATAAAAGCATTTCTTACCTGACTCATCCTCTCTTCAGAAGCCAGTGTCTTCAGAAAAGGGTATGTTTGATTTTTTTGAACTGCATAACATGTGAGGCAGCAGGTTTGACATCAACATGCCTTCCCCCACATGTGCTCACTCCTGAGTCATTGCAGTAAAATAAATAAATAAGAAAAAGGGCTAGCTACAGATAAGGTAAGAACCCAATATAGCAGGCAAGGAAGAAAGGCAAATGGATCCGTATATAGGGAACCAGAGAAGGTAGAACTGAGGCGATAGGTAGAAAGAACACACAACCGGATAGGGAAACAGGACTGTCAAAGAGGAAAAAGGTTAACTAAAGAAGTGCTGGAGGATTCCGGGCCACGGGCATTGGCCAGGAATCAATTAAGCGAGCAGAGAAGGAAGACACAGTTCACACTGGTGAATGCAAATCAAAGCATCAGGTAAGAAACCAGGGTTTTCTTCGCAACGGCTGTGGCTGGCGACCTGAGCTCAAAGCTGGGGGTCTGTCGGGTATAATCATGACACATACATATTACTTTACAATGCACTATTTTATAATATTGTATATGTAAAGAGTAGTGTTGAGCGATTTTTATCGACAAAGTTGAAATCGGCAAGGTTTTTATGGTGGA
>JAODAL010085834.1:0-10453 GCA_025379985.1 Phyllomedusa bahiana
TAGCGTAAAGTAAATTCTGGTTTCAAAACCCTACAGGCATAAATTTAAAATCAATTAGTGTTTTAAACCTCTTTTGAATATTTAACCCCCGTAAGTGTAGATTTTCCCGATAGGGTTCAACACGGGTTCAGAGCTGAAATTTTTTTTAAAATTTAATAGGCACGTGACCAAACCCTTTTTTTATCATTATATTTTAATATATATATATTTTTTTTCATCTATTAAGGCTCCCTTTGTTCGGGGTTTAAAAAAATTTTTTTTTATTATCCTTTTGGGGTACATGCAAATTTTGATCACAAATATTTCAAATTTTTTTGGGGGTAAGGGAAAGGGGAAAAAAAATATTTTTGTCTTTTTTTTTTTTTTTTCCAATGGTGTTTTACTAGAGATGGGCGAATTTCTCAAAATTCCCCGGGTTTGTCACTTCGTCAAAAATTTTCCCTACAAAAAAAAACTTCGTTCCCCCAATTTTCTTCGGGACGAATCCCGTTAAAAACCCGCTATTTCCAGGCTTTCACAGAGCCCCCCAGAGTGCCCGTACAACGTTGGGGCCATGCTTAAAAAATGAAGGGGGGCTTGGTTTGGGGCTTCATACAATGTTGTGTTTTAAATAAAGACACGCGATAAATTTCCGCCACTTTAGAAAACGTTCAGTAAAAAAATTCCCTTTGGGGACTTAAAAGGGGCCAAAAAAATGAAAAAAAAAACTGAAACGGGAAAGTTGCCTGATAAAGTTCCTTTCCCGCGAAAGCTGGAAAAAAACAAAATGAGAAACTCAGGTTTGGGAACATTAGGACAGAGGGGGAGGTGACGGGGAACCCGCCCCAGCAGCAGCATGAGGTCAGAACAGTGGCACAATGAATTTTTTGGAGGTTTGGGAAACACAGGAGTAGGCCACAGAGGGCACAAAGACAGAGAGTGGAGGGCACGGCAGCAGCACATGAAGTCCCGATAGTGGGACATGACATTCTTGGGGTTTAAAAACTGGAGTAGGGCCCCGAAGTCACATTGACAAGCGTTGGGGGCCCCGGCGGCACAGCATGAGGCCCCAGACAGGGGGCACAATGCCCTTCGGGAGGTGGTAAAAACGGGGAGTAGGCCAAGAGGGGCCCAAAATTTGACAGAGAGGGAGGGACGGGGCAGCAGCATGAGGTAAGCCCATTTGGCACAATGACATTCGGGAGGGTGGAAAAAACCGGAGTAGGCCACAGAGGGGCCCAAAAGGCCAGGGGTGGAGGTCCCGGCACAGCCCACAGAAAGCAGAAATGAGGCCAGACAGTGGCCAATGACATTCTGGAGAGGGAAAAAAAAAACAACTGGCCACGGGTTTTGGCACAATGACACAGTGGGAGGTAAACAGGGCCCGGCATGAGGTCATAAAGTGGCAAAAAGACAGAGTGGGGAAAGGTGGGTGGCAGTCCCCCCCCAGCCCCTGGTAAAGATGGTTGGGGGGAAAGGATGGAAAAACTGCCCAGAAAGATGTGTGGCTTTCAGGCGGGGGCGGCATCAGAATATTTGGCTGAGGCGGGTATTTTTAAACCCGGGACTCATTTCTCAAATTTTGGGTGAGGCGTCTTTGGCTGATGTGGGTCTGCGCCTAAGGCATTGGTGGGGGGAAAAACCCGGGCCCGATCCACGCCAAATTCATCTTGACAAAGGTCAGCCCGTTCCACATTTCCCAGGGAAAAAAAGCGGGTTTCCCTTTGGGCCCGTAACGAGGGCCCCCCAGCCGACTGAACACCCGCTCTAAAGCCACACTATGGCCGGGCAGGTCAGCTTCTCCACTGCAAACTCGGAAAAGTTGGGGGCCACATACCATTTGGCTCCCCCATTAGCCCAGCGGATCTTCTAACTGGGGGGGCAGAGGCTGTCCAAGTGGGGCCACCCCCTGGGGTTTTTCGGGGTCTGTCCAGGTCTGCTGCGGGCGGGGCACTCCCCTCCTAAATAGGGGGGGTTGAAGGAAGCGCCAAAATCAGTGACTCCAGATTGGGTTTGTGTGAGGAGCGGGTTTCTGCGCCTCCCCCCCCAACCTTCCCCCATCGCGCGGCAGTAGTACGGAGCGTGAAAAACCCCCTGGTCAAAACCTTCAGAGGGGGGGAAGTTTCCCGGGCAAATACCCCAGCGGCCAAACTGACTCCCGGAGGATTTCCCTTTATATTTGAGTTTGTCCTCCCCTCTAAATAGCGGGGGAAAAAAGGCTCCCATTTTGGCCCGGTACGGGGGTTCCAATGGGGTGGAGACCCAAAAAAAAGGAAATCCCTCGCCGGTTTCGGGGACTTTTCGTTTTTTGTCACTAGCCAGGCAAATCAAATTTAACGGGCTATCTGACAAGTGACCCCAGGGGCTCCCTGCCCTCCATCCCCAAAGTATACGCCACGGTGCTTGCGGGTCATCTGCCTCGTCTTCCTCATTCCTCTCCCTTTCCTCCAGTTTTGCCCCTTTCCCCTCCTTTTTTGGTCCCCGGGGTAAAAAAACCCCCTTTTCCCCAGACAAGGGTTTCCCGGGCTCCAATGTCCTCCTCCTCCATTTCGCCCCCACCGGACTAAAGTGGCCGGGGGATGTAGTCGCCACTCTCCACCCCCCTGCCGGGGACAGTTTTTTCGCTCTGTTTCAGGACATGAAGCAGGGAATGACGTTATTCATCCCGTACCCCGGGGGACTGACAAAATAACGTGGCCCTCATCGAATGGCCTCAAAAAAACCCCAGTGTCACGCATGAGTTTGCCACTGGCTGAATAAAAAGTTACCAGGGGAGTGCCCCTGCCCGCTGGATCTAAAAAAAATCGTTAATGGCCTTTCTCTTTTTCCCATAAAAGTCGGTCCCCAAAATGTGCAGGCGGGAATTTCCAACGGGTTGGAAACCCTCAATATCAGAGTGTGTTGGGGGGGCCTTCGCCGCTGAACTCGGGGAGGGGTTCCGGCTTTATGGGAATGGATGAAGGCATGCACATTTTTTCCTGGCCATTTTCAGAATTTTCCCTGAAGATGGGGGAAGACTTTCGGGAAAACCTTTTCAAAACCAGATTGAACCCCGTGCCCCAATGCGGGGCATGGACCATCCCCCCTCGGGGGCAGCGGGGACACCTTTCCCTTTCCCATTGTCCGTCACCATGTTCCCGATTTGCAGTTGGCGCGGGGGAAAAGCCTCACATAAAATTTCTTTGCATTGATGGGGACCCAGTTCCCCCCCCTGTGTAAACCTTTCGTTGCCGGGGAAACCCGGGTTTGTGAACTGCGTGAAAACCCCGCTGGGGCCCCTAACATGTGGTATATGGAACAGTATTGTGGAGGCTAAAGATGGGGGGTGGTGGTGGTGGGGAGGAGGCGGGAAAAGTGGTGCGGGAAAGCCGCAGTTTGACAACGGGAGGAAAAGGGGCGCCCTCCTGTCCAAGATGTTGGTGTGGGGGGGCCGGAAGCACATTCACCCAGTGGGCCATAAAGGACATGTACGGGCCCTGACTGTATTACGCCCCAACCCGTCCGCGTGCCGTGCCCCTTTTTGGAAAAAAACCGGGATAAGCTCAAGGACTGGCCCCCCTTTCCCTGTTTTTTTACATATTTATAAAGTCTGGTACTCCCCTTTTTGGAAAAAAAATTTACGGTTTTGGGGAACTCCCCATCTGGGCTGGGCACAACCAATTATTTCCCTCTGAACGGTGCGGGAGTCCCACCATTTGGAAAGGGAGGGACTGCAGTCCCAAAACAACGGGAAAAGGAAACCCACGGTCAGTGCCTGCCCCTTTAGGATGGTTGGACGCATACTGTTGTTTTCTTTTTGCAATCCCCCTCCCCTGAAGGGACTGCTGGCCCCCAGGGAGTACGGGGGCAGGACATCGGGGCCCGGGGATGATGCCCAAAGAGAAACGCCCCCTTCCCCAGAGGTGGTGGAGCCTTGACGGGCTCCCATGGCAAGTTTTTCCCCTGGGCGCTGCTGCTGGTTGTTTAGGGGCGGCGGGATGGACCACCACATTTGAGCCCGTTTCTCCCAAAGGGCCCCCCGGGATGGGACGCTGCAAATTTTTTGCGCAGGGGCCCTGTTGCCAACGTTAGCTCCCCGGGCCACGCTTCACTTTTTGCCCACCGATTCTACTATACCCATATTGGCTTCTTTCCGGGGTTTTAAACAAAGAACTTTCCACACCGCCGAGTATCCCATTTTACCGCCAACACTCCCCACTGAGGGGACTTCTACCCCCGCGCCCCCGCTGAAGGGCCCCCTTTCCGCTACTTTCTTGGGCCTGCGAAGCTGGCCCACTTGCTGGGGGTGCCCGCTGGGCCCACGGCAAGCTGACGCCCCTTTTTTCCCCGACGATGAAACCCCTTTCCTCACCCGGTTTTTAAGTGCGGTCGGCTACATCATCATCATTTTTGTTTTATCGTCCCCTGCGTCCTCAAACACCCGGGCTTTTTATGCAGGGGGCTGACCCCCCCACAACATTTACCTCCCTGCCAAAAATTTAACAAACTATTAAAATTTTCTGCCTTCTGCCCAAGGGAAGGCCCGGGGGTAATTTGGGCCCCCGTCTTCGCTGGGCCCAAATAGCTGCGATTTCCCTCCCCAAATTGTTCCCTCCCGCTAAAAAAGTGGGGCGAGCCCCAAACCCCCATAGTTGATTTGGCTGGGGAACCGATGGGCAGAGGCGGGTTGGGGGAAAGGTGGGGGGGCTGCCCGCTTTCCCCCGGGGCCCTGCCAAAAGAGTTGTTTTGACGTTCCCACCGGGCTCTTGGCTGGGGTTGTAAAAGGGCATCTTTGGGGGAAGTGGATGGGGCCCAGTAAAACCAAAACAAAAACCCTTTTGGGGTTTCTAGCACCAAAGGCCCCTAGAAAACACAGCAGTTTTTGGGCCCCACCGAAATACCCCTGCTGCGACGTCCCCTTTCTGTGCTGCGACTTTGGGGTTCGAAAGTTTTTTGCCCCTGGGCCGTCGAAAGGGGAAGTCCCCTCACCTAAACTGTTTTGCCCTACTGTGTGTTTTAAAAAAGTACAGGGCAAAAGTTTGGAAGAAATTTTTGTAAAGATAAATACACACCCGTATTTGATTCCAAAAAGAAAACCCCTAAGAAGCTTGGGGAACCCTTGGGTATTAAAATTCCTTTTACAAAATTTGGGCCCGGGAAAAAATTTACTTGTATTGCCCTTTAAAAAAAATCTGTGTATTTTACTAATATAAATTTCCCCCAAAGGGCTTAATTTGCTTTTGGAAATGAAATTTTGCTACCCGAATTTCTTCTGGGCGGTGAAAAAAAAAAGTTTCTTTTACTGAGTAAAATGCAGAACAACGCTTAATTTTAAACCCCCGGATGGAAAAATTTCGGGGAAACAATTGGGGAAACCCCCAAATATGGAAACTTTGTAAAAGTGTTACAATGGGTGTTTTTTACGCTCACAACAAGAAAAAAATTGGGAATTAACCTTCGTTGTGAATTATGTTTCAGGAAAAATTTATTTTTTGGGCGGTGAAAACGGTTTATTTTAGGGCCAACACAGCCGAAAAACCCAAAGCTTTAAAAAAAACCCCCCCGGGTGTAAATTGCGCCAAAAAAATTGAGCAACCACAAACTATAGCTTTGTAGGTGTTACAATGGCGTTTTTTTTTTCGCTACACAACAAGAGAAAAAATTTTTAATTAAACCCCGCTTTTGAATTATGCTACAGGAAAAATGTAAATTTTTTGGGGGTGAAAGACGGTTTTTTTAGGGCAAACCCCAGCAAAAAAAACAAAGCTTAAAATTTAAACCCCCGGATGTAAATTTCGCCAAAAAAATTGAGGGAACCCAAACTATTTAGCTTTGTAGTGTGTTACAAAGGCGTGTTTTTTACACTAAAAACAAGAGAAAAAAAATTTTAAATTTAAACCTTTGCTTGTAAATTTTGCTACAGGAAAAATGTATTTTTTTTTGGGGATGAAAAAGGTTTTTTTTAGTCACCACAGCAAAAAAACAATTTCTTAAAATTTAACCCCCCGGGTGTAAATTGCGCCAAACCCAAAAAAGAAAAACCCCAAAAAATGACTTTGTAGGTGTTAAAAATGGCGTGTTTTTTCGTACACAAAAAAGAGGGAAAAAATTTTTAATTAAAAACCCTTTGCTTTTGAATTATGCTACAGGAAAAAATTTTTTTTTTGGCGGTGAAAGACGGTTTAAAATTTTTGTCAAAAACAGCAGAAAAACAACGCTTAATTTTAAACCCCCGGATGTAAATTGCGGGCCAACAATTTAGAAAAACCCCAAAAATATAGCTTTGTAGCGTGTTACAAAGGCTGTTTTTTTTCGCTACAAAAACCCAAAAAAAAATTTTAAATTTTCCTTCGCGTTAATTATTTCTACAGGAAAAAAAAAAGGGATATTTTTTGGGGGTGAAAGGGTTTTATTTTAGTCCCCCACCCGCAAAAAAAAAAAAATTTCTTAATTAACCCCTGGATGTAAATTTTCGCCCCAAAAAATTGGGGCAACCACAAAATTTGAAACCTTTTTTAGTTTGTTACAATGGGGGTGTTTTTTACACTACACAACAAGAGAAAAAATTGTAATTTTTTCCCTTTGCTTTTAAATTATTTCTTTCCGGAAAAATGTATTTTTTGGCGATTTAAAAAAGGTTTTTTTTAGTCACCACAGCCAAAAAAAAAATGCTTTTAAAATTTCCCCTTGGGGTAAAATTTCGCCCAAAAAATTGAGCAACCAAAAACTATGAAACTTTGTATGTGTTTCAAAAGGGGTTTTTTTACGCTCCCCAAAAGAGGAAAAAATTTTTAAAATTTAAACCTTTGCTTGTGAAATTTTGCAAAAGGGAAAAAATTTTTTTTTTGGGGGGTTTTAAAGGGTGGTTTATTTTAGTTAAAAACAGGGAGGGAAAAAAAAAAAGCTTAATTAACCCCCGGATGTAAATTGCGCCAAACAATTGAGCAACCCAAAAAACAGAGCTTTTTTAAACGTGTTACCAAAGGCGGTTTTTTTACGCTACAAACAAGAGAAAAAAAAAAGTAATTTAAACCCTTTGCTTGTGAAATTTTTGCAAAAGGGAAAAAAGTATATTTTGGCGGTGAAAGACGGTTTATTTTAGTCACCACAGCAAAAAAAAAAAATGCTTAATTTAACCCCTGGATGTAAATTGCGCCAAAAAAAAAAAAAAAAAAAAATTGGCAAAAACAAACTTTGAGCTTTTTTAAAAGGGGTTTTCAAAGGCCCTGTTTTTTTACACTACACAACAAGAAAAAAAATTGTTTTAAATTTAAACCCTTTGCTGGGAAAAATTTTGCTAAGGAAAAAAGTTTTTTTTTGGCGTGAAAAACGGTTTTTTTTTAGTCACCACAGCAAAAAAACAATGCTTAAATTAACCCCCGGGGTGTAAATTGCGCCAAAAAAAATTGAGCAACCCCAAACAAAGGGGCTTTGTGGGGTGGGTTTCAATGGCGTGTTTTTTACGCTACCCAAAAAAAAGGGGAAAAAATTGTAATTAAAAAATTCGCCCTTTTGAATTATTCTACAGGAAAAATTTATTTTTTGGCGGTGGGGAAAAACGGGGTTTTTTTTAGTCAAAAACAGAAAAAACAACGCTTATTTTTAAACCCCCGGATGTAAAATGCCCCAAACAAAATTTAGCAACCCCCAAACTTTGGGGCCCTTTTTTTGCTGTTATCAATTTGGGGTTTTTTTTTTACGCTACACAACAAGAGAAAAAAATTTTAATTTTAAACCTTGCTTGTGAATTTTGCTACAGGAAAAAAAGTATATTTTTTGGGGGTGAAAGACGGTTTATTTTTTGTCCCCCCACAGCAAAAAAAAAAATTTCTTAATTAACCCCCCGGGTGTAAATTGCGCCAAACAATTTACAACCAAAAAAATATGGGGTTTGGTGTTTTTACAATGGCGTGTTTTTTTTCCTACCAAAAAGAGAAAAAAATTTTAATTAAAACCCTTTGCTTGAAAAATTTTGCTACAGGAAAAATGTTTTTTTGGCGATGAAAGACGGTTTTTTTTAGCACCACAGCAAAAAAAAAAAAATGCTTAATTTAAACCCCCCCATTTAAATTGCGCCCCAAAAAAAAGAGCAAACCCCAAAATATGACTTTGTAAAGGTTTTTACAAAAGGGTTGGTTTTTTTTCCCCTTTTTTTCACAACAAGAGAAAAAATTTTTAATTTTAAACCCTTCCCCCTTGTGAATTATGCTTTCAGGAAAAAAAGTATAAATTTTTGGGGGTGAAAGACGGTTTTAAATTTTTGTCACCACAGCAAAAAAAAAAATGCTTAATTTTAACCCCCCGGATTGAAAATTTCGCCAAACAATTGGGGCAAAACCCCAAAAACTATGAGCTTTGTAGGTGTTTACAATTTGGGGTGTTTTTTACACTACACAACAAGAAAAAAATTGTAATTAACCTTCGCTTGTAAAATTTTGCAAAAGGAAAAATGGGATTTTTTGGCGATGGAAAAACGGTTTAAAATTTTTGTCAAAACCCGCAAAAAAAAAAAATGCTTAATTAAACCCCCGGATGTAAATTGCGCCAAACAAATTTAACAACCACAAACTAAGAGCTTTTGTTTTGTGTGTTACAATGGCGTGTTTTTTTACGCTACACAAAAAGAAAAAAATTTTTAATTAACCTTTCCCTTTTGAATTATGTTAAAAGGAAAAAAAAATTTTAAATTTTTTTCGGTGAAAGACGGTTTAATTTTTTGTCACTAAGCAAAAAACAAGCTTAATTAACCCCGGATGTAAAATTTTCCCCCAAAACAAAATTTAGCAACCACAAACTAAAGGGGTTTGTTGCGTTTAAATGCTTTTTTTTTCGCTACAAACAAGAGAAAAAATTTTAATTAACCTTCGTTTTGAATTTTGCTACAGGAAAAAATTCTTTTTTTTCCCGGGGAAAAAAAACGCTTTCTTTTAGTCACCACAAAAAGCCAAAAACAAAGCTTAATTAACCCCTGGAAAGTAAATTGTGCAAAAAAAATTGAGCCCCCAAAAAAAAAAGGGAAATGGTATTTGATTGAAAAAAAGCTGTTTCTTTTTAAAAGAAAACAACGGGAAAAGGCCCTTTTTTCCCCCTTGGGTATTCAATGTGCTTTTGAGCAGATAGCATTAAAATGTATATGCAACTGCATGGGGGGCACATGGACTTCAGATCCAATACCCCATAAAATCAGAAATAGAATTTAAGAGAAGCAGTCTCTGAGACAAGCGAGACACCCCAAAAATCGCTTTTATAAAAATCATTCTTTTGTATCAAACCCATCATTTAACACCCCCCCGGCCCGCAAAATTCCTAATCCCGTACAGTGAGAAAGGGGGTGAGCTCCCAGCGTCCCCGCCCGGGGGGTTTTTGTTGGGGGGTTTGGGCTTGTCGGGGCCAACCCAATCCCGCCGGTCTCTTTAATTTGGGTTCATCTTGTTTTTTGTCATGCAGGCTATGCCCCCTTCCCTTTTACCCCGAGTGCTTTGCCCCCCGTTTTTGCCCTTGCTGCAAACCATTTTATCAATCAAAAACAAACTTGTTTTACCCAAATCCCCCAAACTTTTGACTTCGCTCAGAACCAAAGTTTTCCCCGAAAATTTTAAAAATTCCCCCGTTTTAAAAAAATCAATTCGCCCATCACTATGCTCCCCTTTCCTATATTTAATAAATAAAAATTTTAAAAAAATGAAAATTTTTTAAAAAAGCAGGAATAACCCCCTTATGATTAACTTTGTATTGTTATTTTATTTTTTTAAAAAGGCAAAATAGGATATTTTGGATCTTAATCTTTTTATTTTCTTATTTTTTACATTTTCTTTTTGGGTTTTTGGGTTTCCCCTTTGGTTCCCCCTTCCCCAGGGGGACCACTTGTTTCATTGTATAATTAAAATTAAATTTTAAAAGCATACAAAAAGTGCCTCTCCTATTACACCCTGGCCATGGCAGATATCATAGAGGTAGTAAGTTGGCACTCGTGGAGGCCTTGATTAAGCCCTCGGTTGCCAAGACAACCAACTGGCACCCCGCAATCTTGTTGCTAAGGAGTTGACTGTGGATTGTAACATTGCGCAACACTGTTCCCTTTCATTATTAGCTGCGCGACACCTTTTTAAAGGGTTTTTTAAAAACCCCAGAAAATTGGGGGTTATCTGTGTTTTGAGCGATTATTACGAAAAAAGTTTAAATCGGGACAGTTTTTAAGTTGATCGTTTAATTTTTTTGGGTCATGCGATAAATTTTTGGTTAAAATCTGTGCCCTCTTTTATTAAAATCGCGCCATTTTCGCCGCTTCCTGGGGCCCTTTTGGGGCCAGCAAATCAGGGTTACAGAATTTGAGCAGGGTTTTAAAGGTGGGGTTTCGACGTTCCCTGAACTGGGATGTGAAGGTTTTCGATTGGCTGGAAAAAAACACATGGACCTCGTTTTTTCTAGAACCCGCCCTTCCTGTTCCCTGTCAATTTTCTGTCAGCGTCTCATAGCATAGGACTTTCATTTTGCC
>JAODAL010085835.1:0-10453 GCA_025379985.1 Phyllomedusa bahiana
ACCTTTTCTCTCTATGCATCATTGGGCACACAAAACCTCTTCCCGGGGACTACACATTCCGCTCGGCGGTACTAACAGGTCATTCTAGAATGACTTCTTCCTCACACCAGTGCAAAGCTTCCACTCCATACAAAGGGCCACTATAGAAAACATCTTAATTTCTGACCACGCCCCAGTAACATTCGATTTAACTGACCAAACCGCAATCCCACGCTCCCTCAACTGGAGGTTTCCCTCCTATTTGATCCACTCGGAGGACTTTAAAAACTATCTCACAACACACTGGTCCAATTTCCAAGATGACAATATAGAACATGTAGATGACACTGGCACCTACTGGCCAGCATCAAAAGCCGTGATGCGGGGACATGTAATCTCATACCTAGCTTTTAAAAGAAGGGAAACACGTAAAAAATTCACCAATCTCAATGCAGACCTCAAACTAGCCCATCATGAATATTTAACTACACCCACCCAGGAAAACAAGGACAAATATTCCTCAAAATATTCCTCCTTCAGCAAGGTGTTTGAAGAGCCGGGACGTGCCTCCTCCGCTGCCTCTTCGCTTCTTCGACTCCATCAGGGAGACTACTCGGTGGGACAGTACACCGTACAGTTCCGGACTTTGTCCTCTGAGTTATCTTGGAACAACAAGGCCCTGATCGCAACCTCATCACCTTGGCCACCCGCATCAATATCCATTTCTCAGAACATCAACAGGAGGTTTGGCTACAAATGGAGGTTTATCGCCCCCGCAGGAGTACTCATCTGGCACCCATCTTTCAGCGACCTCCTCAGCCTGTCTCTGCTCCAAATCGGGAAGAGCCCATGCAAGTAGATATCGCACACTTGTCGGAGGAGGAAAAGACTCGCAGATGTAACCAAGGGCTCTGCCTCTACTGTGGTGCCCAAGACCACCTGCGTAGAGACTGCCCGATTTGTCAAGTAAACTACAGAACCTAGGCTTCGTGGGGGGGCGATCCTGGGCACGGAACTTTCCACTCCACCATTGACCATGTTGGTCAGCCTAACCCTTGCCTCCGGTTCCTGTCTGCAAGTTGGATTCAGGATCGGCGGGAAACTTTATTCATCCTGCCATCGTGGACAAGTACCATCTGCCTGTGGTCCCCATGGATAAACCCCTCTCCGTCTCACCCGTGAATGGAGAAGTTCTCTCCTGTACCATCTGTTGCCACACGCAACCCCTTAATTTGAGTATAGGAGTACTACATAAGGAGAAAATCTCCTTCCTTGTTCTACCATGCTCCTCTAGCACTGTTCTCCTGGGGCTCCCTTTCTTGCGCGATCACAGTCCTAACATTGACTTGAAAATGGATGCAGATACTCAATGGGGAACCCAATGTAACTCTTCCTGCATTTCGGTACCCCGTCCTCCACGTTTAGTGGGTAACTCAAATCTTCTACCAGCTGTTCCGGCTCCACCGGCCTTCCTACTCACTATCGGAAATTTGCAGACGTTTTCTGCAAGAAACAGGCAGAGTTCCTCCCTCCTCATCAGCCCTACGATTGCCCTATAGAACTGCAGCCTGGATCCACTCCTCCCCGGGGTAGAGTATATCCTTTATCTTGACCTGAAACTGAGGCGATGTCAGCATACATCAAGGAGAATCTGGAAAATGGCTTCATCCACAAGTCATCATCTCCTGCGGCGGCCGGATTCTTTTTTGTCGAGAAGAAGGACAGTTCTTTGCGGCCTTGCATAGACTATTGGGGGCTTAATAAAATCACCATTATGAATCGTTACCCACTGCCTTTAATTTCGGAACTCTTCGATTGAATCCGGGGAGCCACAGTCATCTCCTAACTCGACCTCCGGGGCGCCTACAACCTGATCTGAATATGCGAAGGGGACAAGTGGAAGACTGCCTTTAACACCCAGGATGGCCGCTCTCTGCCTCTTCAGAAGTTCCTGCAGTCAACACCCTAGTATGCGACTTTCTTCAAATTTGGCAACTCATCCGTCAAAATTTGCATTGAGCTGCCGCCCGTTTTAAGGCACAAGCCAACAAGAAACATAGAGCGCCTCCCACATACCAACCTGGGGATAAAGTCTGGCTTTCTGCCAAGCACATCCGCCTCCAAGTGCCTCGTTTGAAATTTGCCCCAGGCCATCTTGGTCCTTTCTCTATTCTACATCGGATCAATCTGGTATCATACAAACTTCACCTACCTCCCTCCCTCCGCATCCCCCCCCCCCAATTAATTTCATGTGTCTCTCCTGAAACCGGTGATTCTCAATTGGTATTCGCACAAGGTGGTTCCTGCTGCCACACCTCCTAGTACCGAAGATACCTATGAAGTGAAGGAAATCCTTTACATGAAGAATTCCAGAGGTAAACCTTAATATCTCGTGGACTAGAAGGTCTTTGGTCCTGAGGAGAGGTCCAGGGAGCCGCAAGAGAACATCAATGCTCCCACTCTTATCCAACATTTTCACAGACTTCGGTTGTCTGGAAGGAGGGGCCCTAAAAGGTGGGGTATTGTCACGCTGCGCGCTGCGGTCCAACGCTGGACCGTGGCCGCATGCACCTCCCGGCTCCCAGCACCTCTCGTGCCGCGGTTCGGGCTTCTGACCACAGGCGCAGCTGTCCCCGATGCTCACTTCACTGCGCGTACTTATCCGGCCCCGTCTTGCTTACTCCTCGAGCGGCGCGCTGCTGTGACTTCTCCTGCCTCTGCCCACACTATCCCGGTCGGCCACTAGGGGCGCATGTGAGCAGCTCTCCTAGATTTAAAGGGCCATTACACTACAGGTATTCCCTTTTCCACTTACACGGGCTTTATAGAGATTCCTCTTCCTGCCGTCAGCACCCAGTTGGTGTCCGTTCACTAGTGACGTCCTTGTGCGCTCTCTAGCGAATTCCCTTGTCTCTCCGTTTACATTACTGTCTTCGTCCGTTGTGCTGATCTTCGTCCGCCACGCATAAATCATACCTAGCCTGCTCATCCCTGCTTCGGGTCCACGTTCCAGTTGTCTCAGTGTCTAAACCTCCTGCTTCGGCTATCACTGCTGGATCCTGCATCGGAGGTAGCGACCTGGGGGATACCCTGCGGCAAAGTCCATCCTGCCTTGCAGCAGGCTCCAGTGGAAACAAGGGGCCCCTTAGAGTATGCCAACTCCTCGCGGTGACCAGAGGATTCAACTTCCACTCATTGAGTCTTGTGACAGTGTTACCAATGGTTTTCTTGGTGACTGTGGTCCCGGCTGCCTTGAGATTATGGACAAGTTCCCCTGTGTGAATTTTTAGGCTAATATTTCACTTTCCTCATGATGAAAGATACCCCAAAAGGGAGACAGGGTGCCCGTTCGATTTTTGATTGACAGTTTTTTTGCATTTTTCCATTTTCTTACATTGCATAACAGTTGTCTCCTTCTCACCTAGATATTATTTTTTTTTTTTTTGTACCCCTTCCAGCTTTCGCAGGTTAGATCTTGTCCATGACATCCTTAAAAAGCTTTTTGGTCTTGCCTTTGTAGAGGTTGAGTTGATGTTAATTGGTTGTGGACAGGAGTCTTTTATAAGGTACTATTTTAGACAGCTGTTTTTAATGCAGGAAAACAATTTGTTGGGAGGTCTAACTGATCTGTGGGAGCCGGAACTTTTAAGGGTTTGGTAGGGATCAAATCTTATTACCTCTGCAAGAGCAAATAAATTTATATAATTTATACAATGTGATTTTCTGGATTTTATTTTGGATTTCTATCTCTAATGTTTAAAATTAACCTACCCTTTAAAATTATAGACTGTTCTGTCTTTTTTGGGGGCATGGGCAAACTTACAAAATCAGCAAGGGATCAAATAATTATTTCCTTCATTGTGCAAACACATAGCTAATTATTACAATAAATATTAAAATAGGGGAGAAAAAAATCAATGTGTAACAAAACACATATTATTTCACATATGATACCGAAACCGGAAGTAAAAAGTTCCACTGCGCATGTCCCAAATGGACTGCGAAAAGCAAAATGGTTCCACCCGGAAAAAACGATGTGCGCATGAAAGGGGAAAACCCAGTGGATGCAAATGCGCTCCATACACAGAAAGAAGACAGCGACAGTGAAAAAACATAAATAGTAAGTGATAAGTGAGCAGTGCGAGAGTGAAACAAATAAAAAAAACTACACAGTATGCAAAAACAAAGTAAAAAAAAGAGGAAAACATTGGCTTTAGTTTTTATCAAAAACATCACAATAAATACATAAAAAATAATTATGTAAATATACATAAAATCACATACATAAATATGTAAATAACAATAATAATTGATCATTTGAATAACAATGATAGTGAGTAATAAATAAGTGAACACATGATTGCTACAGACCATCAGTCATAAGTACCATATACAATGAATGTGCATATACAAGCATTAAAATTGAATATACATCACGTATTAAACCATTTAAAAAAGTATAATCATAAAAACCATAACCAACCAATGAAAAAGCACACACACACACACACACACACACACACACAAATACACACACACTGTCTTTGCTTCACATTAATGGGAATCCAAGATCTTCAACAACAATAATGTCACTCCATAAATGCCTTTGTAGGTACCTAGGCAGATGGTAAATACGACCGTAAATACGTCCGGATTTCCCATAAGTAGCCATTCTAAGCTACTTGTTCATTATATTTGGCTCAGTTGGTGATGTATTTACGGATGTAAATATGCCTGTAAATACGTCCAGAACTAAGCCCTGGGAACATAGAAATCCTGCTTGCAGAACCACAGGTCCCAGCCAGACCTGTGCTGTGCTGGCTCTTGCTGGACATACAAAATAGAATAAAAAGTGAAAGAAGAACAAATACATCTTAATTTTTTAATAAAACAATAGACCACAATTAACATCTGTACAAATACATCTTCATTTTTAAATAAAACAATAGACCAAAATCCGGATTTGCAACGGATTTCGCGTCGGAAATACATTCCCCATAGTAAATAATGGGGAATGTAATTCCAACGCGAAATCTGTTGCAAATACGTTGCAAATACGCGTCACAAAGTGTGGCACGTATTTGCAATGTAATTCCGGAACGGATTTTGCGTCGGAAATACATTACACAGTATGAAGAATAAAATGGATTAGTCATTTAAATGAATTACTTCATAAACAGACATATCCAAGTGCTGGAACAATTAAATCAATGTATTAATACATTTTTTACAATAACATTAATGACAATATATATATATTAGCTTCAAAGAAAAAAAATCCACTACAAAATGTATCCAAAGTCCGTGGAAATTACACTAAATTAACATCACATAAGCCAATGCAGATGTTGGACAGATGTTGTATTAAACATTTTCCATAACAACAATTTTAGATGTATTGGAGCTGCTTTGAAGTTTATTGCAATTCTGTATATACAACAAAAGGCTTGCTGGGACCTGTTGTCCTCCATATGCAAGGATTTCCTTGCGTTATTATTTATTATTCTTGACAAATAATTTATTTTTGTAGTGTACTGCTGTTAGTGTAGAACTTTCGCACATTACAAGAATAGAGCGCTCCACTTCGACTCTGCTCAGATAGACCACATTCAACTAGGTTTGCCTGTCGGTGCTGTAAAGCGCTGCAATGTGCCTCACTTTGCCGACCCTAATCATGCCATGCCTCCCGGGTTTGCGGACATTTGCCGCCAACAGGCCCCAGAAACGCCCTCGGCCCACACCATTGACTCCCCCTTTCATGATAGGCAGCATAAGAAAGTGTGGCGAAGGTTGCGCAACTTTTAAAACATCGCATAACCTGCGTCCGACAGGGGATTCGACACTGTGAGGCGCAGTTTTCGCCAGAAAACAGGCGCAACTCCCGATCATACATGTCGCCCTATGTCTGAAGAAGAGAGCTAGTACTCTCGAAAGCTTACCATCCAATATGCTCAGTTAGGCTCTAAAAGGTATCACCTGAATTCTTCACTCTATAAGAACTTGACTTGGAATACTGAAATGCACATAGATCTGCTCTAGAACGACCCCTTCTGCAGGACTGTGATGGTAGTCTGAGGCACTGGAAACAACAATCAAAGGTACTTTGAGGGAAATTTGTGAAATATCAAAATGTAGTAAAACTTAGAAAACAATAATTGCATTTGTTGAAGAAAATGTATCAAAAGATAATGACTAAATCTAACAACAACTATTCACTAGTGACTTTTCCAGATTTTCCCAAGTGTTTGATGTTGTATAAAAAAAGTTGAAGATGTGGAGTTATGATGACAACTGTGCATAGACTGTAGGATGCCCTTCTATGAAACGTTTAAGTGTTATTTCGTTCAGACAACGTGGTTTTTCTTGCAGAACACGCTAGTGTTATATTGCTGATTTGAACTGTAATATTAGCACTTATGTTGTAATTGACAACATGGCAATGGAGAATTCTGAACCCATGCGTCATGCTGTTATTAGGTAGATAGTTGAGGATAGCATATGGAGCCATGCTGGTGTAGATAATTAATAGAAGAGCGTTTGTGGGACTAATTTTTAGGCAATTCTTTATGATTACTTAAAAATGCAGGAGGTTATGTGTGTTTTACAAGGCTGAGAATACGACGGAGCTTTTTGGTCTGTGTGGCAACAATAAGCCAGGCTTGTTTCTATGCCAAAAAAGACAGAGAGTGAGCTGTGGGGTGGGGGGAGGTGTAAAAATTAAAAACATCACACCTTTGAACATACGGGATTCCAGCACCAAAATTTTGTGTAAAATTCAAAAACTTTACTGTAGATCCATTAAAATGTAGACATCAGCAAGACAATACAGCTGACGTGTTTTGGGTAAAGAGTCCTTATTCGTAGAGAGTAAGGTATGACTGCAGTAAAATATGACTGACCTGAAACCTGTGTGGACCATTGATTGGGTTGTGTATTAAGTGGTGCTGCTCAATTTCCACTGTTGACTCTGACACAAACAGTTCTTTGAGAGAGGTGAATGAGGGGGACAGTTCAAAAACACAGAGAAGTGTGCAAAGTTACAAAGGAAAAGAAAGAGCAGGCAGAGAGACTATGACAAGGCCAGTCAAAAAAAAAAAAAAAACAGTTACACTTTGGAAATAAGATGCTGAAGAGCAAATGTGTACATTTTAGTTCTTGGTGCAAGCAGGTGTTTAACTAAAGTTTATAAGGCCTCATAGAAAAATGAGATTGGGCCCCACCGCTAATGACAATAAACTAAAACAACAGCATAAATAGCACTCATTAAAAGGTTTATTATACATATCGACCATAATTATAGGGTAAAAACCTTTGAAGTGACTTATTAGCAAAAACCCACCAACTACTTACCTACAAAAAGTAACAATATTCTTGTATCTGAGTGGGCCCCCTTAACCACAACTATTGTACGGGTATACTCACACAACGGATATGGATGCTGAATCTGGGTACAGATTCAATGCTGAACCTGCCTCAGAATCAGCATTCAATCTGAAGGTAAACCATTCTATATCTATGTAAAGATCATACATCGTTGGTCCTGAACGACATTATTTTACTACCAAGTATTTTTGTGTTTATTGTATCGCTGTTGACCTCAAAGAATTGACATGCCAATTCTTTTAGTTGTTTTACGTGCTGACCATCATGGATAGAGGAGGCCGAGATTCATTGTCGGAAATCCCGAGTTGTTTCAACACCTGAATTCTGTGCTTGCAAGCAAGCACTGAATTTCTGACAAGGAAACAATGCCTTTTGAGTTCACTCCTAGTAAGAAAAGGTGGGGAAGGCTTTAGGGAACCCCTAGGAAAACAGGCAATGTTGTCCCCACCTTCCTCCCCCTTCCTCCCCTACGGGAAAAAAAAATCGGCTCAGGACACAGGGCCCTTTAGGGGCCCCTTTTAAGCTAGGTGAAATGGAAAAAAAAAAAACAATTGCGCTTTATTTTACTGGAGGTGCAGTAGAAATCTTAATTTTGCAGGTAAGTATGATTCACATTTTTGGGGGGGGATTTTTTTTTAAATTTGCTTTTGAAACCATTTTTGGGAAACAATAATTTTTCTATCACTCCATCAATGACCCTGAGGACCATTGGTACCATTTTTTCAGTCTCCTGTGATTTTTTGATCACTTTTAGTCCAATTTTTGGGGAGGCAGAGTGACCAAAAAAAAAGGTTTGCCTTTATTTTATTATTTTTATGGATTCTTTTTTATAAGGTAATTTTAAAAATGTTATATTAATGATAAAAACCTTCACAGACACAGCAATAACAATTATGTCTTTTTTGATTGTTTTTTGATATTTTTTTTAATTTTAGTCCCCCTAAGGTACTTGACCTTTTAGAGGCACAAACACTTTTCAAACACTATGCTGCAATACTGACAATACTTGGCAAGGATACAAAAGGTGCCACACAACTTCACTTGAGTGAAAATCAAAAACCCCACTTGGGAAAGTAGAAACGGGAGCTTTTGGCAAGGAATTAAACCGTGAAAAAGTTTTAAAACCCTTGAAAATAACGTGGTCAGGGCCCCCTAGTAACTGGCGTAGCTGGTAGGGGGCAGGTGCTTGGTCCACCCCAGATGACAGTGTTTTGCCCCTGGCAATGCACACTTATCAACTCTATTGGCAAGTCTCCCAGGGCCTAGAAACACAAGATGGTGTGGGCTCAGGTCCTAGCCACCACCATAACTGGAAATGGTTACAATCCACACTCACTCCAACACACTTCCCCTGCAATATTCCAAGTAGAAGAATAAACAACAATGGTATTAACAAAAATAGGGGGAAAACTGTATAGATTGGGGGGTATGGTTCCGCATGTACGTCACTTGCAAAATAAAATTTGTTTCCTCAACCTCCAAGCAAAACATTAAAACATAAACTTTTCTTTTTGGGTGATACATATGCATGCTACAAAAAGTTAGATAGTTGGGTTTTGGTAGAAAATTTTAGGATGAAAAATCAGGTGTTTAAAGGGAGGTGAAAAAGGGGAGGGCAATCAAGTGTCAGTCAGCCATTTGTAATCATTTCATCTGCTTTTTCTGCGTTTGATGATCTGACATCACCCGGCAAGGCTATATTCCCCTGTGGACCAGGGAACTCTCCTGAAAAAACCAGTGGGCCCCCATATGCTCAATTATGAAAGTCAACTCACTATGAGCAGAAATGATGGCCACCAATGATGCTGGAGACATCAAGGAGAGCACTATGCATCAGCCCGATTTGGTACCAGTCAGGTATCCTTGCCAGTCATTTTGCCCAAACCCCGCTGTTTCAAAGGTTTGTTGGGCTGCGTGACATTTTGGGTGCCTCGAACCCTTAAACAAGCCTGGAGTTGTGTGGCATTCATCATCCAATTCTGAAGAGCATTGTTTACAATGAACTGGTCATCAGTGTGTGATGTAGGCAAAGGATGTCCACTTCTTTGCCTTTCGGTGACTCTTCCAGTCACTCTATCTCTGTTGCAACCTGCTGATGACACTCTGTGACACTCTAAGCTCAGTGGCCACTTCCGTCTGAGAGCATCCTGTCTAAAGCCGTGCAACAGTGAGGTATTGCTGATCAATTGTAAGAAGCTGTCTTAGTTTCATGATGTCAAAATGTGAATAGCATGATGAGGACTGTTTAAATCCCAATTCAAATTGATCCCTTAAATTTATTATGTGATTCAGGGATCAAACACCTGTTGTGTATTTTGCCATTAAGCCCCTGGTTATAGATAAGCAAGTTATACAAAAAATACTGAAACACTGAACAATTGGACATGTGCATTCTAAAGTTAAGAGATCGCCTCATTTAGTTTATTAAAAAAAAAAAATAAGAAGTTTTATTTTCATCCTGAAATCTCCACCAAAAGCCAGATATCTCTAACTTTTTTGAGAGTAGTGTAGATATATTCACAGCCAGCAATGCCTTCATATAGATGTAATAAATATAACCAATTCATCTGATGACACATATGAAAGCTTAAATACTGATATCATTTATACTTAAAGACCACCAGCATGACAATGATGTACAAGATTACATATAAGTCACCAGGGATGATAATCAGGTAAGGTAGTAAGTAGAGATGGGCGAATTTCCCGAAATTCGTTTTGTTCACTTCGCCGAATTTCTCGGCAAAAAATAACTTCGTTCCGAATTACTTCGGCACGAATCATGATAAAAAACAGCTATTTCGAGGGGGCGTGGCTAGGAGATGGCCGTGTGAGGATGCTGGTTTCTGAGCTCCTCGTGCTTTACTCCTAATACCGGCGAAATTCATCATAAAGGATGGGCAAACAAAAAAAAAACAGAAGCCTGGGGGCCCCCCTACGATCCGGGACCGTTCGAGGGGACATTGAGGGGTTCTTTGCCCCGCTTAAGGCCGCCAAATCGCTGCCGGCGCTCGGGCCTGTGATCCCCCAAGATGGCCGCCGCAGCGCGGCTTCCACACATGGATCCCGGCATGGCTCTTCCCTGCACAGC
>JAODAL010085836.1:0-10453 GCA_025379985.1 Phyllomedusa bahiana
CTTTAAGAGACGGGCAAAAGGTCAGGGCGGCGGCAAGGACGTGGCGGTAAACGTAAGAAAAAGGGGCCCGGTCACGGTAGGCAAGACAAGGCTTTCGGGAACCTTTTCCCAATAGGATTGCACAAAAGACCGGAAAGGGCCCACGGGAAAGGCTGGGCTAAAAAGGAGATCCCCGGAAAAGGCCCAAATTTCCCGCGACTTCCTTTTAAATCTCAGATTTTGGCCCGCGCCGCTCCCAAGGGGGGGGCGCCGCGACGGCCGAGAACCGAAGGGACGGGGCAGGACGGGCCCGGGTAATTCTGGGGACCCGGGGCGGGGGATGAGGGGACCCCGGACCCGGGGTTGGGGGACGGGCGCCGTCGGAGTCGGGCACGGTGCCCTGCGCCCCGGGACAGGTCGCAGGGCACCCTGACAGCCGTTTTTATTTGACTGTTGGGATTTTAAATTTTTCAGTTTCCCACCCTTTTTTGGGGTGAAAATAAGAAGTTTTGTTGCTCCCCCATAGTTTTTAATGGTAACGCTCATTATGCCCTATCGAAAAACCTTTCGATAGCGGCCGCTATCGACTACATCGATCCGATGCCAACCAATCGCAAACATAAAATGAAAAAAAATTGCAGTAAGAAAAATAAAATTAAAAAAAAAAAGTTTTAAAGAGGCCCCTTTTTTCTTTTGAGGGGAAAAGTATATAACCGGCAACTAATCGGGGCCCGGGCAATTGGAGCCCCACAACATCATCAGGGATCCATGCCTGATCATTTTGAATAGCAAACGACCACATTAACTGTAAAAACCCGGGATGCTTTGTCTTAATGACTCCTTCCGCTGTGCTGGGGTCCCCCTCAGTATGCGCGGTTTGGGGGAGGAAAACCCTCAAGGCGGCGAGCGACCCGGGCCATTCCCCCATTTTGGATACCCAAAAGTCATTGGGTCCGGAACACATCCAAAAACACGGTGTTGAACGCAGATAGTCGTGACAATGATCTTAAGCTGGCCGTGTTTTGGGGTGGTCCCCTGCATTCTTCTTGGGAGGTTAAATAAAGATTGCCAGGGTAACCCTTTTGGCTTCTGCCACATTGCCTGCTGCTGCTCCGCTGCTTTACTTAGCGCCCTACTAATGTCACTCGCTGACTTGATCCACCGTGACATTTAAAGAACGTGAAGCAAACGAAACGGGTGTTCCATTTGATAAATCAGCAAGGACTCCTTCCTGTTTTTACCCATTTGGGGGGAAGGAAGGTGCGATTTTTGTTTTGTCCGGGGGTTCAGGGGGGGGACACCCATAACTTTTGTTCATTTTGAGGCCCTTTTAATGCGAGGATATGTTTGAGGAAATGGAGCACCCAAGATATGTAGAGAGGGGACCCTTGTTCCCAAAAACCCTCTAGGTCGAGGGACAGCAAACGACTTCCCATCTTTCCTCCTTCCCTCAAATTGTCCCAAAAATCTTTCCAAAAAGGGGGACTCGGTAATGTGGGAGTCTAGGAATCCCTCCACCCCCCTTCCTCCTCCTCCTTTTCCCCCGCACGGTTTCAACACACCCCTGACTTGCCTCAGATGAGCACCAGAGCTATGCCCCCCTTTGCACTACCCCAGACCCGAACCACTGCCTAATAAAACCGAAAAATTTTGTAAACGTCGGCCTTGTGGATTCGCGGAGCAAAAGGCTCCTGTCCGCATCTGTGCCCGCCCTCCTCCGTCGCTGGTGGGACCTGATTTTTTCAGAGGTCCAACATCGCCCAAACTAAGATCCCCACAATTCATCTGACAAGGGCATTGCCCCGCATAACCTTTTGGTGGCTTTTTTCAAAAGGGCAAGGATGGTGCAGGGGCTCTTTTCACCGCCTCCACCTCGGGTGCCAACCCCCCGAATTTCCGCACCGCGTTTTCAGGCCAAGTGTCACTTCGACTGCGATGGCATTGCGCTGCTGCCACAATCATGGAGCATGTGGAGGGGGGAATTTCCAGCTTTGCCAGAAACAAGAGAGGGGTTGGACGGGGGGGGCCCGAGTGACGCTGCAAACGCAGCCGGGGGAAAGCGGGGTCAACGGCGGAAGGCAACTCAGACCCGACCCTTTCCTCACAGCGTTCGACCCGGGTGGCTTTAAAAAATTTTGGACGAAAATTTTCATGACAGGGCCAGGCAAGGGATTCCTCCAGCCTACCACTAAGGGCGGCCGCAATTTCGCCCGTTATCGCACACCACCTTGCCGGGCACAAGGGTTTTTGCCCACCCAGCCAGTGCTCGGACTCGTTTGCGGAGCCCCGTCCACAGCTCCTGACCTGTGTGGGGCGGTCCTCCAGACGATTATTTAAACACCCGGGGTTTTCGGGGCACGTGATCCAAAAGGCCCTTGGGGAAAGACCCCTGCACCATCCCGTTTTGAAGGGTGCCCCAAAGCCTGAGAGCCACCGTCACCACCAGAACATCCACCCACTCCCCCCCATGAGCTGTCATAGAGATATGGGGCCTTTGGCCGTGTTTTACTACCCATTGTGGGTGGTCAGATGGACTTTGGAACAGATGCCTTAAAATTTTTTAGATGCACAGGGTTTGGGCCCGGGGGCAGGAATGTTTTTCGGGCAAAAAACCCTCTCGGCTTTGGGTATTGGGGGGCAGGCAAGGGTCATGACGTGGGGGAACCCCATCTTGGGTCCAAAAAAAAAAGGGCAACATTTCCAACCCAAAAAGCCTGGCAATCCACATTAGGTTTTTGGCTTTGGGATGGTTTGGGTTAAAGGTTTTTTTCTGCTCCCAAACCGGGGAAAGACAGAAGGCGGGGCTGCTAACTGCCGCTGACGGCGTCGGGTCTCAAATAGCTGAAGGAAAGGGGGTAGGGGGGTCCCCCGGGTGGTGCGGTGGTACTGGGCGCGGTGGGGGAAGCGGAGGCTGATCCCTTATCATTACTTAGAAATAGCACTGAGGAACCTTGGTGGTGGCGGAGGAGGAGGAGGCGGAAAGAGGGGGGGAAAGGGGGTTGGAAGCCCGAACGGTGGGCCCTTTCTTGGCCAAGTGTTGCCTCCATTTCAACTCATGCATTAGCTCATGTACTAGACAGTTGGTGGTGGTAAACACCAAGATTTTTTTCCCCCTTTTATTTCGGCAAACGGCATATGACATCGCTGGGTAACAGCTTGCTCAAAGAAGCCCACCCTTGGGGGGTCCGGGCCCTTTTTTGACGGGATAAGCAGGAGGGGGTTCCCTCGAGGGGTTGGGGGAATTTCGGGGGACTTCGCACCCCCCCTTCCCTTTTGAGGGGGACCCCGTACTGACCACCCCATCTCTTCCTCCTCATCGGGAGGAACCCTTTCGCAAAAAAATTTCTGCTGAAAAGCCCTTTTGGGATCCGCAATGTCGTCATCTCATCATCAACACAGGTTACGGTTGTCCTGACATTCGCATCCGGGAGCGCGGGTTTACAAGCAAGAGGGACTGCAAGGCGTTCTGACCGCCCGATTTTTGCCAATTGACCCTTTCCTTCTCCCCTCGAGGCATCAGTAACTGCGCGCGAGCAACAAATCATCCTTTTTGGGCCCCTTTTGGGTCTTTGGAAATGCCTTGTGACCCCAACCCTTTTTTGTCATCAAAAGGCCTTCAAAAAAGGGATTATCCACGGGGTGGGTACACGAGTTGACACTTGGGGTGCCCTCCTTTATGTTGGGGTGGATGCTTGATGCTGATGCGAATTTTTTGGCCGGGATGGGGGACAGGGGTAAGACTGCTGGATGCAGGGTTTATTAACCACTGAAAACAGATTGGCACGCTGTTCGTTATGAATTTACAGGGCCCCGAACCCCGATACACCCGACGGTCCGCAACCCACATCCCGGCTTGCGGTTGTCGCCGCACTGGAAGGAGCACCCCTTTTTTCAACCCCTACCTCCATTCCTACCACCCTCTTTGCTCGCTTTCCACCCGCATTTTTCCCCCATGCAAAAGATAAAAATTTGAGAGGTATGGAAGAGTTTTTTGGGAAAGCCTTTTTAAAAGAGGGGAAATCAAGTATTCTTAAAACCCTCTAATTTCCTACACCAACAAGGATTAGAAATGAAAGTTTTTGCGAAACTGTAAATGCGGGTGGAAAAACGGTAAACAAAAAAAAGTGTTTTCCCCTCAATCCCAGGGATTTACAAATGCCCAGTAGGATAGGAATTGATAGTTTTTTAACAAATGTCTACAAATCGCTATCTGCGCCAAACTGAGATTCAACAACCCAACAAAAAATATTCAGAAGTTACCGGATGAAAATTGTGTTTTTACAGCAATGACAAACAGAAAGTTGCTAGAAATCTTTTAATCGAATTGTCGTACAACTCATTTTAAAAAACTAGGGCCCACCAATGCAATACGCATTTAAAAACATTCGGAAAATAAAAGGTATTTTTTGAACCTATCAAATACCCTGCGGTGACTACAAATTGCTGTATTCCAAATTTTAATTTCAATGCCTCTATGAACAAAGCTGGTCCCGCCCCAAAAAATTTTAAAAAAAAAAAATTTATCTTTAAATTTTAAAATGAATAAAAAAAAAGTAGAGGTATTTTTTTACCATCAAATAACCCCTGACTACAAAATTGCGTATTAATTAAGGCAAGGGCCTCATGAACAAAGCTGAACTGCGCCAAAGTGAAAAAAACCCTCTATCTAAATGTTAGGGTAATATAAGGTATTTTTTTTCACCTATCAATACAACGCATAACTACAAAATTCTGTATTTCCCTTTTAATGAAAAATGCCTCAATTAAAAAAAGCGGGCGCGCCAAAGTGAAAAAAAACCCCCCTGAAATGTATTCGGAAAAAAGGTATTTTTTTTCAGCTACAAATACACCGGCGTTGACTACAAAATTCGATTTAAATTTAAAGGGAAAGGGGCCTCAATAACAAAACGGACTGGCCAAAGGAAAAAAAACTATCTAAATTATACGGAAAAATAGGGGATTTTTTTCGACAAATACACCGGCGGTGACTAAAAAATTGCTGATTCAAATTTAAGTGCAAGGTGCCTCAATTTAACAAACTGGACTGGCCCCCAAAATGAAAAAACACCTTCGATGTTACGGATAATAAAAGGTTTTTTTTTAAACCCATCAATACAAGGGGGTGACTACAAAATTGCTGTATTCAATTTAGTGCAAGGTGCCTCAAACAAGAAAGCTGGCCCCAAAGGATAAAACACTATCGGGGGGGTAAATATATTGATAAATAAGGGTTTTTTTTCACCATCAAATACACCGGAGGTGACTACAAAATTGTGATTCACATTTAAGTGCAAGGTGCCTCAATCAAGAAAGCTGGACTGCGCCAAAGGAAAAAACACCTACTGAAATTATAGGAAATATAAGGTATTTTTTTTCACCCATCAAATACCGGGGGTGCTCAAAAAATTTCTGTATTCACTTAAGTGCAAGATGCCTCGATCAAAAAAGCTGGACTTTCGCCAAAGTAAAAAACACCCATCTAAAAGTATAGGATAAATAAGGTATTTTTTCACCTATCAATACCCAGGTGACTACAAAATTTTCGTATTCAAATTTAAGTCAAGTGCCCAATGAACAAAGTGGGGCTGCGCCAAAGTGAAAAAAACCCATCTGAAATGTATACGGAAATATAAGGTATTTTTTCACCTAAAATACACCGGAAATGACTAAAAAAATTGCTGTATTAAATTTTAAGTGCAAGGTGCTCAATGAAAAAGCTGGCTGCCCAAAGTTAAAAAAAAAACCTATCTGAAATGTATACGGAAAATAAGGTATTTTTGCACCTACAAATCCTCAGTTTACTAGAAAAATCTGTATCCTCAATAAGTTCAGGCGCACAACTACAATAAAAATTTTACCACAAACGTTAATAAAAACCCATTTCCCAAAGCGGGGCTAAAAAAAGTCTGGGGTGCCAATATCCACCTCCTTTAAAGAGCCTGTCTGTCTGTTTTTTGTTGCCTGCAGCCCCCCCCCCCCACCCTCCCCCCCCGACTGTACAGCGCTAGATCTCCTTTTAAAATTCTCACCTAAGTTTTTAAAAACTGCAAAACTCCAAACTACCTAAGTTCTAATGTTCCCCCTAAAAGCAAACTTCGTGTGAACAAATAGAACATTTCGTGAGTGTTTTGACAGAGACCGGGGCAAACAAAGTCCTGCTTTGGACACCTAACACACAGAGGCTGAAAAGGGAAGGGCGTTCTATGTAAAACCAAGTCCTAATTTTTCCACCCAAACGCAACCATAACACCCCGTCATGACGTCGCAACCCACTCACCCTGCCTATTCTGTAACTGATTTTCTGGCCCCCAAAAATTTCAGGAACGCTGAAAAAGGGGGCCCAATTAAAGATTATCGCAGATTTTTTACCTAAATTATGCGGTCGAAAAAACCCATCACCATAAAAAAACCCGGGGGATTTTTAACTTTGTCGTAATAAACGCTCAACACTATTGAGAGGTCATTGTGTTTGGGTTTACAGATCAAAAAAAGGCAAAGTGAACGGGTCATCAGAGAAACGTCACCTTTGTCACAAAAGGGAATTCACTGTAACACTTATTATCTGCAAGCCGTGTAACTGGACACCCTATATGGCAATGTTTTTTGGGTTTTAATTCATCTGCAGAGTCTGTGTAAAACTGGTATCTACATCTATATGGGCCTGAATGGGGTTACATAATCTTTGAGTTTGTGTCATGGTACTACTACTATATTGACACTATATGGTGATAATATTGGTCTTGGTCTTTGTATATTGATCTTTATTCCTTAATATTATAGGGGTGTTATTCAGTCACAATGTGGTGTAATTTCTGGTTGTGTTTACAACTGGAGATGGGCGAATTTCTCAAAAATTCGGTTCGCCGACTTCGCCGAATTTTCCGACAAAATTAGTTTCGGTCCAAATTACTTTGGGATGAATTGCGTTAAAAAACAGCTATCTCCAGGCTGTACAGAGCCTGTAGGGTGTTGTAGAACATTGTGCCATACTTAAATATGCAGAGGGAGCTTGGTTTGGTCTTCATACAATGTTGTGTTTTAGTACGACACGCACATGACTGCCGCCGCTCTTAGAATCGCTTCACTCTAAAATTCCCTGTGCACTTACAGGGGCAAAACGGACCTAAAAACTGAAGCAGGAATGCAGCCTAATAAAGTCATGGCAGCGCCAGCTGGAAAAAAATAAGCTGAGGGCGAAGATCCTACCATAGCGTCAAAGAACACAGTAGTAGGTTACCAGAGCCACCACAGATCGCAGCACAGTAAGGGGACGATGGCAATAGCCACGCCAGGGAGCGGAATCTAAGTAGATCCTGGTTTTCCACCAGAGCCTGCCGCAAAGCGGGATGGACTTGTTGTGGCGGGAGTCTACCAGGTCGTTACCCCTGACGTGACTTGCTTGCGGTGGCAGCCGAGGTGTAGCGAGGTAAAATATTGTAAGGCAAAACTCGGAGTCGGGGACAAAAGTAAGGTCAGGACAGCTGGCAAGGATCGTAGTCAAGGGACGCAAGAGGTACGGTACACAGATATGACAGAAAAGGCTCAAAGAGGAGGCGGAGGCAGTTTTCCTGTCTGTAATTTGGACATACGATTTTCATTCTTCATACTGAAGAAGCTCATCCCAAGCCAGTTTTGCAGCATTTGATTGTAGTTCAATATTCCAGTTTTGTACTAAATTCCATCACGAATGGCACCAAATGCAAAATAAGCACCTAAAACATTCCGTGTATTTAGGGTCTCCTTCAATTCCATATGCTGCATTTCAACAAATTGGTGTCATGCAGAAACTGGATTCAAACTACCACGTTCATGCTTCATAATAAACTGCGTTGGAACTTTTTTAGGTATTAATGAAGAAGCTGATGGAGGTAGAATTGCCTTGGCCAAAAATGGTTTCGGCACGTTAGCAAACTGACTACAGAGGATTTCTCTATAGTTTTTGAGTTTGTCCTCCCTCTCAGCAGCTGGAAAAAAGGCTCCCATTTTGGACCGGTAGCAAGGGTCCAGGAAGGTGGAGAGCCAGAAGTCATGGCTCTGCTGGATGGTGACTATTCGGCTGTCACTAGCCAGGCAAATCAGCATGCTGCGGGCCATGTACGCAAGTGATTCTGATGGACTCCCTGCCTTCATCTCCACTGTATACTGCCACGGTGCTTGGGGGACAGTGGCACAATGACAGAGTGTGGAGGGCACGGCAGCAGCCACAACAACAGCATGAGGTCAGAGAGTGGCACAATGACACAGTGTGGAGTTGACGGCATCAACAGCAGCAGCAGTATGAGGTCAGATGACACAGTGTGGAGGTGGCACAAACAGGAGTAGGCCACAGGGTGACACAATCACACAGTATGGAGGTGGCAGCAACACCAGGAGTCCACAGAGTGGCACAATGACAGAGTGTTTAGGTCACGGCAGCAGCCACAGCAGCAGCATGAGGTCAGACAGTGGCACAATGACATTCTGGAGGTGGCAAAAACAGAAGTAGGCCACAGAGTGGCACAATGACAGAGTATAGAGGTTATGGCAGCAGCCACAGCAACAGCATGAGGTCAGACAGTGGCACAATGACAGGCAGGCAGGCTTTTGAAAGGAGAGTGTATATTGCGCAGCCCAGACTCTGCTTTGAATCTGAATTGAAATGGCTTTTTTTTTTACCAGTTGTTGACCAGCACACCTCGCACCTGAGGTGAAATTCTACATTTTATTTTGTGCAACCCAGTTTTGTTCAAAGATCCACCTTGTACTTATATTAGGATACAGAAATTTTCTAGTAACTGCAGGTGTATTTAATAGGTGCAAAACCCACCTTTTATTATCCGTATAACTTTTAAATAGATATTTTTTAGTGTTGAGCGATTGCGATGGCCATCAACATCGGTCGATGGTCGATAGTCGACCATCATCGACCAGATAGTCGATAGTGAGCAGTCGATTATGAGCGATGACCATTAAAGTCTATGGGAGAGCAACAACACCTTTATTCTTACACCCAAACAGGGCTGGAAAAGCTGGAATTAACATCCACAACAGTCAAATGGATACGTGCTACATCTTAGGCAACACACTTAGGTTATAAAAGCCACAGAAAAAAAATCACACAGCATTCACTATCCCTGTCTTGTACCACAGCATGACCCTTAAACCTGCATCACCCACAAATTAAAAAGAGCCAGAAGGCAGTATGATTTGAACCATCATCTTACTTGAACTGGACATTGAATATCCCTGTCCTGGAACACAGCATGAGCCCCAAACCTGCATGACCCCCAGATTCAAAAGTGCCGGAAAAGGAGTCTTTGAACCACCATTTTAGTATTCAAAAGGGCCTTTACTATACCTGCCTTTTTGGGCCCCAGCAAGAGCCCCAAAAACCCCTAAACCCCCCCATTTTAAAAAATGCCCGGGGAAAAAAAAATTCCCTTTTAACCCCCATTTTTTTTCCCCTGGACATAGACTATACCTGTCCTTGGGGCCACAGCATGAGTCCCAAACCTTTAGACCCCCCCCATTTAAAAAGTTCCGGAAAAAGGAGTCTTTGAAACAACCCCTTTTAGTTTTCAAAATGGGCATTGACAAAACCTGTCCTGGGCCACAGCATGACCCCAAACCTGCATGAAAACCCCCACAATTTAAAAAATGGCCGAAAAAGGAATCTTTAACCCAAACCCTTTTTGTTTTCATGGACATTGACTAAAACCTTTCCCCGGGGCCCCAGCAAAAAACCCCCAAACCCGCAAGACCCCCACATTTAAAAAGGCCCGAAAAAGGAGTCTTTGAACCACCCCTTTTGTTTCCCCTGTGACAAATTTACTATACCTGTCCTGGGCCTTAGCATATCCCCAAAACCGCAAGAAACCCCATTTAAAAGGCCCGGGGAAAAAAAGGGGTTTTTTTCAAAACCCCCAATTAGTTTCACTGGGGCAAGACATACCTTTTCCTGGGGCCCCACATAGGGGCCCCCAAACTTTCAAGACCCCCACTTTTAAAAATGCCCCCGGGAAAAAAGGGGTTTTTTCAACCACCAATTTTTGTTTTGAACTGGGGCATTTACTATATCTTTACCTTTACCGCAGAATGACCATTAAACCCCGTCTGACCCCCAAAAAAAAAAAATGCCGGAAAAGGGGGTCCTTTTTAACCACCATTTTAGTTGAACTGGGACATTTTAAAAATTCTGTCCTGTAAACCCTTTAAAGAAACCCTTAAAAATCTTTTGACCCACAAATTTAAAAAGGGCCCGGGGGAAAAAATCTTTCCAACCCCATTTTAGTTTTCACTGGGCATATACTGTCCCTTCCTGGGAAACGCTTTCCCCTCCTTTTGAGTGTGGAAACCCAAAAAAAAACTTACTTGGAAATAAAAGGGGTTAACCCCCCAGTTCCACCCCGGAGCCCCTTTTTCCCGGGATTCTTTTCCTTTTTTTACTCCCCCCCTGCCGGACGAAATTTTCTCTGAAAATTTGTTCCCCGTCCGT
>JAODAL010085837.1:0-10453 GCA_025379985.1 Phyllomedusa bahiana
CATTCCTGGTAGTGTATTTTAATTTTTTTACAGCGTTCACCATGCGGTATAAATGACATGCAAGTTTTACTCAGCAGGTTGAAACGATTACAGTGATACCAAATTTGTATATTTTTTTATGTTTTACTGCTTTTACACAATAAAACACTTGTGTAAAACACTTTTATTCAAAAAGGAAAACGCGTTTTTGTATCGTCACAGTCTGAGAGCCATAACTTTTTTATTTTCCTGTGTACGGAGTTGTATAGGGGCTTATTGTTGGGGGGATGAGTTGACATTTTTATTGGTATCATTTTTTGATCAGTTTTAAATCCGTTTTTTGGAAAGCAGGGTGAAGAAAATACTGCAATCCTAGTAGTGTTTTTTTATTTTTAACAGCACTCACCGTGCAGTATCCATGACAAGTTTTCTTTACTCTCTGGGTCGATACGATTACGGCGATACCCAATTTGTTTAGTTTTTTTTATTTTGAAGCATTTAAAAAAAAAAAAGTGTTTTATTGTAAAAAATATTTATGCATTGCTGTCTTCTAAGAGCCATAACTTTTTTATTTTTCCGTATACAGAGCTGTGTAAGGACTTTTTTTTGCGGGATGCACTGACATTTTAATTGCCGTTTATATTAGTTTTTGATCGCTTTTTATTCCTTTTTATGGGCTGCAGGATGAACAAAAATCGCAATTGTGTGAAAGTTTTTTTTTTTTTTTTCAGCTTTCACCGTACAGGTTAATTAATGTTACAGATTTATAGGGTGGGTTATTACGCAGGCGGCGATAACAAATATGGGTACTTTATTTTTGATCTTTTTTGGGGCGATTGGCATTTGTAAAGGGATGGTGTACGTGTTTTTTATTTTATTTTTTGCTTTACTTTTTTAACTATTTAACTTTTTGTATGTTTTCACTTTTCCCCAGAGGGGATTTGTAACAGCAATCTTCAGATTGCTGTTACAATGGTAAACCAGTACATAACTTTGCTGCTATGTACTGGTCGCCATGGTAACTGTTAGTCACCATGCCCACAATGTTCTGTGGGCATGGTGACGTCACCAGATGGCTCAGATGCTTTCAGAAAGCATCCAGGCCGCCGGGTCAGGGATCAGCTCACTCCTCCTGCCTGCTGCTTCATTATTGCGACCATGACAGGTCGCGGTAATTAAGCGTTAATCACCCGGAATGAGCTCCGACCATGGGTGATGCAGCATGACGCCACCGGTAATTTACCGCTGGTCCCATGTCGCGATCATGCGGGGCTCGCCTGTAAGCCCTCACGATCACCAGGACGTATGCATACGTCCAATGTCGGGAAGGGGTTTACTAGGATGCTTCTCCACTTGGGGGTGCGACCGTTAATACAGCCTATTACATTGTATAAACAATGCAATAGGGTGTACAAAGATGGCGACAATGAGAGCCTTCACAAGGCTTCTTACAACTGCCATGTAAACCAATCATGACCCTGCGATCTTGCTGCAAAGATCCTGATCACAATGAGGTACAGTGCGCGGCACCGTTTCTCATTCATTTCGTCAGCGGCTGTGTTCTCCACAGCACAAAATGGAGCCAGCTGTTAGCAGCCGGCACCCACCGCCTACGTAGCAGAATTGCGGTAGCATGTCCAGATGCGGCAAGGGGTTAACAGAGACATCTTAAAACTTAGTGTCTAGCACAGCATGGGCAGTAAATATGGCTATGCACGGGATGCAGCATCTGAGAGGTAATGCTTGGGCGCTGGGCTCTCCTCCCCATGTACCCAACCAGAGCAACCATCATTACTGAGCAACCATGTGGCCACTGTTACTCCTGTAGGGGGAATTGCACACTCCTCCTTCCTCTCATCTAGCCCAGCTGTGGACTCTCTATAAAACTTGAAACTAAGAGGACCACTGGAATACCCTTTGCCACAAGCACTCTTATGCATGAACCCAACAGCACTACTATACTTCCCCACAAGCACATGACGCATTTTCAGCCCAGCGCTAACACTTGGGAAGTTGACATTGACCGTCTCTTTACATCTGATTAAAGGGTGGGTCAATTGCAAATTAAGGTCTTTATGAACTGACATCTCCCATTCAATGAACCTCAAGTGTTCATAGTCACACTGAACTCCAAGTGACATGTATATAACAGGATGCGCCAGTTTTCTGGCATCAAAAAGCTGCTGTAGCCCTGTTCTAGTGATATATGAACAGTCGCACTCCAAACTTTGGCACGACGTTGTAATGCGCCAAAGAGGTGGGGTGGCATCGCATCACATTCATAGAATTAGGCACATTTATAAATCTTGATGCCAAACCTAGGCAAATAACAGTTAGAACAGTCAGACCACGTTAAAGGTCATGTGCTTAAGCCAGACTTGTGATATTGATTACAATGCGCCTGTATGTTGATCTGCAGAAGAAACAGGTTCATACATTTGGTGCAGTCTTACATGCTTTACAGTGTTTTAGAACTGGCCGGTCAGTGCCAAAGTTCATACATACTGCCCCAAATGTGAAAACAAACTTTGAAAGATTTTTTTTACCATTGTCCTAAAGAAATCTAATGAAAAAATTATATAAAAGATAAAGCCTTAGTTATCATGAAAAAAGTCAAAATAAAGGGTTCATCCCTCAGATCCCCCTTGTTCCAAGAAGTGAAAATGTGCTTGGTCATGAAGAAGGATAAAGAACGCTGGCCTTGGCTTGATGAGTTCGTGCTGTGGTATATGTAATGTGGCTGGTGGGGGTTTGAGGACAGGGCTGCTTTTTAGTACCAGTCCGGCCCGGCTGACAAATAAGTTGGCCGAAGCAGCTTCAACCCAACCCTGTGTCAGAGTAAAAATATTTGTATATTACTGTGCATTAATATGCCTCACAAATAGGGGCCTGCACTGTATGATAAGTGATGTTAAGGGGTCGTCTCACTACCAAGATGAGCCTTCAACATTTAGGCTATGTCTACAACTGCGTCGGCCACAAGGAAGATACTGGGATGCCTGAAGAGACGCGAGTATGTACGTAAAATCGTTCTATGAAACTGAGTTTTTGGTCCGCACGCGGCCTGTCTGTGGTGTGTGTGTGTTGACAGGAGATGAGATAGAGAGAGATTTGCCACGAATTTGCGATTTTTTTGGCAGCGTTTTTGTGTGTAAGGGTTGTAGTCTGTGCAAGCCTGTTTTGCTAGATATAGAGAGAACGCGCACTCGCGCTCTCTCTTAAGCCATTGGATGTGAAACTCCGCCTAATACTACTCTCTCTCGGGAATATAAGTGCATTTATATGTCATTTGTAAGACACTTTTAGTTACGGAGTTTAGGCGCTAACAAGTTATCTTTGGTGTTGCGTGATGCGCGCTGTTCAATAAGTATAGAGGTTTGGTCTTGCAGATTTCGGCCCTGATAGTCCGAGAGATTTTATGGGATTTGGTGCTAAGATCTGCATTTTTACAGATTTTGCCACTAATAAAGCTATCTTGTGTTTATCGCCGAAAATAAAAATTTTTTACGGATTTTGGCCCAAAATTCAATGTTTTTAACAGATTTTGGTGCTAAGATCTGCATTTTTACGGATTTTGTCACTAATAAAGTTATCTCACGTTTGTCGACAAAAATACGTTTTTTTACGGATTTTGGCCCTAAAGTCCATTTTTTTATGGATTTTGGTGCTAAGATCTGGCATTTTTACGGATTTTGCGCCAATTAAAGTTATTTTGTGTTTGTCGCCAAAAATAGTTTTTTATGGATTTTGGTCATATGGTCAATTTTTTACGGATTTTGGAGCTAATAAAGTTATCTCGCTTTGACGCTAAAAATAAGGTTTTTTCATGGATTGTTGTGCCAGAAATCGCTTTTTTTACGGACAAAGTAAGGAAAAAGAGATTTTAGCGCGTTCAAAAATCCATAAATAAAACGGATTTCTGGCTCCAAAATCGTTAAAAAAGCGTATTTTGGGCGTCGAAGCGAGATAAATTTTATTAGCGCCAAAATCTGTAAAGAAAAGTATTTTAGTGCAAATCCATTAAAATCATGGATTCTTGCGTCAGAATCCATAAAAAAACGTATTTTTTGGCGTCAGAAGCGAGATAAATATATTAGTACCAATATCTGTAAGAACAGTATTTTGTGCGAAAAATCAGTAAAAAAAAACATTCTTGCGCAATATCATAAAAAAACGTATTTTTGTGTCAGAAGCGAGATAACTTTGTAAGCGACAAAATATGTTAAGAAAAGGTTTCTTAAACAAAATCCGTAGAAAACGGATTCGGCGCCAAAATCTCGTAAAGAAAAGCATTTTAGTGCCAAAATCCGTAAAAAACGTATTTTGGCGTCAGAAGCTAATAAAAATTTATTAGCGCCAAAATCTGTTAAAGAAATAGTATTTTAGTGCCAAAATCGTGAAAAAACGTATTTTTGGTCAGAAGCGAGATAACTTTATTAGCGCAACGTATGTAAGAAAAAGATTTTAACATCCAAAATCCATAAAAAATGATTCTTGCGCCAAAGCTGTAAAAAAACGTATTTTTGCGTCAGAGCGAGGAATTTATTAGCACCAAATATATGTTAAGAAAAGGTTTTTACACAAATTACGTAAAAAAATGATTCGGCGCCAAAATTCTGTAAAAAACGTATTTTTAGCGAAATAAATATGATTGCGCAAAAATCGTTAGCGACCAAAGCATGAAATTATTTTATTACAAAGGTACGGACAAGGACACATCAGACACTTGTATGCAAATTTGTAGAATATAGCTTTATTTACAAACCACTATAGGTGGGGACTTGGGTCTCCTGGGAGGTTTTTCATTGAAAAATGCGGCACAAAGACGTCGGCGTTTCCATAGAACTCCTGTAGTAAATTTCTGCCGGACTTGGCGTTTTTTAGAACATGTTGCAAAATTCAACCAGTTAAAAAGAAAACGAGCAGAAAAAAGAAGCTCAGTGTAGACAGCAGAGGGTTTTACATTATAGTCTTGGGAGATGATTACAGTAGTATTTTCCAGCGTATTTAGAAAACGAAAAACACTGAAAAAAAACGGTAGTTTTTCGCTGTGCAGTGTAGACAGAGCCTTAGGGACCTGTCATGTTTTTCCACATATATTGCTTTATTTCTTTGATGATGAGATTTTATCAGCTTTCATTTCCCTTACTGCTCTGAAAAATAAACGCTGAGCTCTGAATAGTTGCTATGGGTAACAAGACGTCTTGCTGTTAAAACGTTTCACAAATGAGGCCGACCAAGTAAGCTCTCGAGGAGGAAAACTGCTACTGTGTCCTCTTCTCTTGTCCAGCATTTTCAGGCTATCCAGGACTGAGAGTCTCACCACCAACAATCAGAATAGAGCTTTCATGTTTTTAGACTAGTAAGAAATCTCATTGGGTTGCTATGGAAAACCTAATGTCACATGATAATACTTAAGGTGCAGGAGGTGTTCTGAGCTGGATGTGTTGTCATGGTAAACACAGCGCAGTCCTCTACCAGTGGTGTTCTTATAACATGACACGTTGTAGCGGGGGATTAAAAGAAGCAGTGAATGAGCTTCCTGAGCGTTCAGACACAAATGTCTTTGATTTTCCAAAAGCAGCCAGTTATGGCTCTGTTCACAACTGCATCAGAGGCTCAAGGAGCGACGCACACAGCACTTCACTTGTAGTATAACATACAATCACAACAGGTAGTATCTGTCGCACCAATGTGAACAAAGCCGTTGTGTTGTTTTGAGTGTCTACGTGTGTGTCAATTCTACAGTTTAGAAGGAAGAATTAAACTTGGGACCATTGTGCTTGACACGGGCACAAGTCCACTAAGTAATGTCTCATAAGACGAAAAGTAGCAGAATCTAAGAAGTTTCTATTAAATAATATTGGATCTGTTCCTAACCAGAATTAATTCAGCATGTCTGGCTTGGGACTACTAGATTCTGATAATTATAACCATGTCTAGTATTTATGTCTGTGTCACTTCTTAACAGCTCCAGCGCTTCACCACTGAGTCCTCAACGGAACAAAATCACTGTGAACCACAAGTTCCGAAGCAATTGTGACTAGACATCTGCTGTATGACATCATAAAGGACGGGACACAAAGGATGCTGGGAAGGAAGAATGTTTAATTACATTATAGTATGCATAGTGGTTGGAATAGGATGCTTAGTCAGATTAAAACACAAACTGGATTCTTACACAGCCCCATTTTTCAATCTGACATATGTACTTTCTGGGCGACATGTATGAAAGGGTTTTTAAACCTGTTTTCTGGGTACAATGACACCTACTGAGGCCAGCTATGATGTCTAGTACACCCTTAATGGAATGTGTCCGTAAGCTCGACTCTTTCGAATGATCTAAATGAAGGGGCAGTACTGGGGGGCGTGTATGGAGGTGTGTCACACCACATTCGTAAGATTTAGACACTTATTTGAATGTGGTTCGGCAAAAACTAGGCGCATAACTGCTGCCGACAGGCAGGCCTATGTGAATGTGTCTGCCAGAGCCTGAGGAGTCGAAAGTGAAGCTAGATTTGCTGTAAGGGGCAAAAATGTCCCCTTATTTTCTCAGCTTACACCACTGCAATAATTAAAGTGATTTATTATAATTATCAAACTGTAAACATTTAATTATTTAATTTATTGGAAAAATGTGATCATATACAAATGAATATAAAAAATACACTGTGTGCAGAATTATTAGGGCAAAAGAGTATTTTGATCACATCATCATTTCATACATGTTGTCCTACTCCAAGCTGTGTAGGCTTGAAGCAACTACCAATTAAGTAAATCAGGTGATGTGAGCATCTCGTAATGAGGAGGGGTGTGGTCTAATGACTCAAACACCTATATAAGGTGTGCTTAATTATTAGGCAACTCTTCCTTTCCTTTTGCAAAGATGGGATCAGAAGAGGAGATTTACAGAGTCTGAAAAGTCAAGATTTGTGAGATGTTTTGCAGAAGGGATGCAGCAGTCTTGAAATTGCCATAAACCATTTGAAGCGTGATCACGAACAATCAAGATTTTATGGCAAATAGTCAACAGGTCGCAAGAAGCTATGTTGAAAAAAAAATGGCCAATCTAACTGCCCATCAATTGCGGAAAATCAATGTGTGAAGCTGCCCAAGATGCCCATTAGCCACCAGTTTTGCAATAATTCAGATCTGCACACGTTACTGGAGTATCAAAAGCACAGGTGTGCGATACTCAGGTACATTGGCCAAGGTAATGAAGGCTGAAAAGATGACCTCCTTTGAACAAGAAAATTAGGATAAAACATCAGGACTGGGGCCAAGAAATATCTTAAGACTGATTTTTATGGATGATGAAATATGAGTGACTCTGATGGCCCCGAGGCTGGATCAGTAAAGGGCAGAGAGCTTCCACTGCGACTAGACACCAGCAAGGTGGAGGTGTGGGAGCACAAGAGGCTCTAATCCCGGGACCCTCCTCCACCCGGCTCTCCACTCACAAACCTACGATAACTCACCTTCACGTCCGGGACCGTTTTCGGGTTGAGGAAGGAGGGAAGATCAATCCAGACTATGTCAGTTTCTGGAAGACACCTTCTTCAAGCAGTGGGACAGGAAGAAGTCAGTATCGTTAAGAAAACTTGATTTCATGCAGGACAATGCTCCATCGCACATGCATCGCAAATACTCCACAGCGTGGGCTGGCATCGTAAATAGGTAGTTAAAAGAAGTTATTTTCATCCTTCACCTCGCCCCTCAATGGCCCCATTTTCTGTCCGAATACCATAGTGAATCTGTGGTCCCTCATAAATTGTGAGATCTACAGAGGAGGGAAACTAGTAGTACATCTCTCTGAACAGTGTGCTTGGAGGCTGTGGTGGCTGGCTGCACCCAATGTTGATCGTAAACAGATCAAGCAACTGACAGATCTATTGGATGGAAGGCTCGTGAGTGTCATCGTAAAGAAAGGTGGTAGATTTGTCACTGATTTGTTTTTGGTTTGTTTTTGAATGTCAGAATATTTTATTATAAATTGTCTATTGTTATTTTGGTTTTACCTTGGTGAAATAAACAGGTGAGAGGGGTATAGATTTGGGTTTTTATTAAGTTGCTAATAATTCTGCACTGTAATCGTTATCTGCACAGATATCCTCCTAAGATATGTAAATCTTAAAAAAAAAAACACTCAACTTCAAGAATATTTAAGCTTTGATTGTTATGTGTCTTTTGGGTTGATTTGAGAACATAGTTGTTGTTCAAATAATAAAAGAATCCTCTCAATACAACTTGCACTATATTTCTGCACACACTGTATATAATATCCCCAAAATATAGAATCTCTATAAAATCGCTCTCCTGAAAAATTCTATTGAATCTTAAACTAATTTTAATTAAATAACACATGATTATGTTGTTCAGAATTTTATATTTAATTTTATACTACATTAAATTAGAAATTTAGTTTTGCTGCTCTCAACCTTTATTCTACATACAGCACGAGCCAGCACACCACAGACCTTACTGGGACTTGTGATCCTCCAAGCAGGATCAGTCCCATGGTTTCTAATACTGATGCTATTCTAATGGTTTTCTCTTATTCCAGAGCCAGTCTATTACCTTACTACATGTAGACACAATTATTATGCACCTAGAAGTTACGATAATGCGTCCTACACAGTTATGAACCACGTACTAAAACACTTTCATACATCAGGTGCATTATACACTCAAAATGAGACTCAACTATTCACTTTGACACATCTTCCTTTATGTCCCCCTATGTTTGAATAACTTTTAAATGCTTTTACCTATCCATGTGATTTTGAGACTGGTTTCTCATAAGCCACTGTTCCTTAATTCAGGGCAATTTTGGTCAATTGTGTTTATTTTTAAGAAAAAACTTAATTTTGCAAAATTAAAAAAAAAATATCTGCTTCTAAGACAGATAGTCATACATATAAAATACTTGGCATCATTTTTTATGTCCTTAATTTTTATGGCTTGGCAATTTTTCAACATTCAAAAATCTTTCCATCATAAGCTTTTTAGGGGACGGAGTTCTTGGAAGGGCTTGGGTTTTAGCCACCCCATAAATGTACCTATTTATTCCCACAATGTGGCTTTTGTTTTCGCCAACATCAATTGGGGCAGAAGATAAAACATGGCGTGTCTCGGCTGTCTAATGACAGCCAGATCTCTGCTCCAATGGCTGCAACTAAAAAAACATCAGATTTGAGCTGTTTAACCCATCTGATGCTGCAGTCAATAGTGACCACAGCATCTAAGAGGCAAAGGGAGAGGATGTCCACATTTACCCCATTGGAACCTCCTTGCGTTGTGTTCGACAGGGAGCTGATAAGTTTTACATGGTAGTTGGCAGTTGGGTTGCGCGCTTTTTGTGTCCTGGTGGAATTAAAAAATAGTATAAAAATAATTGATTAAAAAATTAAAAGTATAAATAAAAAGAGAATGGTTCAGTATTTACCCTACTTAAATTCCCATAAAAAATACCTATACTGAACGGTATCACTACATTCGTTAACAAAAACTGACTATAAAACTATGACATTGCATATATGATGAATGGCTGAAAAATTAAATAAATACTGAAATTGATTTTTTTTTCCTTTTATGATTCCCCAAAAAACTAGCATAGAAAGTGGTCAAAAAGCCTTAGTAATAATAACAAAAGCTAAAAGTCATCTGGTGTGTGGGGGGGGGTGGGGATTTTGAATTGTAAGCGACCGGTCACATGTCAGAGGAACTCTGATCTGGTCCATATAACAGAGGAGATTAGCAGACTTCAGATGCAATCCAAAAAGGCTCCTGGAGATCCTTTAGTGTTAATGTGACACCTGGTGTCCCGATTTTTAACTACTTTACTTCTCTAGCGGAGCCATTCCCAGAACCATTGAGCCCATGTGTGAAGCTCTGTGGGATGCCCCAGAGTATATCTTATTAATGCCAGCATCTACACAGCAGACAGAGAATGTCGGCGCATGCGTGTTCTCTCTGTTCCGAGTTCACACAATCTCCACTGGGAATGTAATCCCCGCAACAGGACCTAGCAAGGGTTGCAGCATCTGAGAGGGAATGCTTGGGCGCTGGGCTCCCCTCCCCATGTACCCAATCAGAGCAACCATCATTACCAAGCAGTAGTGTTGAGCGATTGCGTTGGCTCTATGAGAAGATCGATAGTGATAGTCGGCCGCTTTCTCGATAAGGTTTTTCGATAGTGAGCGTTCGATTATGACGATGACCATTAAGGTCTATTGGGAGAGCAACAAACCTTCATTATTACACCAAACAGGCTGGAGAAGCTGAAACCATAACATCCACACAGTACAATGGATACGTGGCTACATCTTAGGCAACACACTTAGGTTATAAAAGTCACAGAAAAAAGTCAGCAGGCCAATAACTTATCCTGTTTGTACCACAGCGGACCCTTAAACCTGCATCACCCTCAATGATAAGTGCCAGAGGCAGTATGATTTGTGAACCATCATCTTAC
>JAODAL010085838.1:0-10452 GCA_025379985.1 Phyllomedusa bahiana
CATTTTTTGAAAAGGAATGTAATAGACCGGAAACAAATCGGTGACCTCGCAATTGGGGCCCACAACATCACAGGATCCATGCCTGATTTCATCTTATGAAAATCAAACGACCCACTTTAATGGGAAAAAGCCGGGCGTGCTGAAGACTCCTCCAGCTGTGCGAAGTCCGCTCAGATAGACGCTGGCTGCTGGGCAGGACAACACCTCTATGGCGTGATGAGCCAGCCGGGCCATTCGTCCTTTATGAACCCGAAGTCTTATTGGTCCGGGAACCCACATACAAAAACATCGGTTGAACGCAATAGTCCGTGCACCATGATCTTAAGCTGATCTCTGTGTGTTGGATGTGTGCCCGCATTGCATGCTTTGGGGTGAGGTGGGTAAACAAAGATGCCAGAGGTCACCCATTAGGCTTCTGCCACCTTGCCTGCGCTGCCCGCTAACGCCTACTTGGCTTTCTACTGCTGTCACGTCGCTGATGTTTTTCCACCGTGACATTTGGGGAACGTGAAGCAGACGCAACAGATGTCTCCATTTTGATCAATCAGCAAGGTCTCCATTTCCTGCATTTTACTCTCTATTTGGGTGGGTGGAAGTGAAAGTGCTGATTTTTTTTTTGTACCGGGGATCCAGAGGGTGGCCACCCAGTAACTGTTGTTCATTTTATGGCCTTAATGCGAGGATCATTTTGGGAGGAAATGGAGCATCCAAGCACCATGTGAGAGATGGAGCCTTGATTTCCCAAGCCTCGGGGTCAGGAGCACTAAGCAAACTGATCTTCCTCATCTTCCTCTTCCGCCTCAAATTCGCTCCAACCTCTTTCTAAGGCAGGGACGTCGGTAACGACGGTGTCTAGGAATACCTCCTCCTCCTCCGCTTCCTCCGCCACAGCGTCAACACAGCCCTGTCTTGCCTGAGATGATGCACCCTGTGAGCTGATGCGCTGCCTTGCACTAGCCCGGGACCCTGAACCACTGCCTAATGAAACCGATAAAATTAAGAAACTGTCGGCCTTGTGGATTCGACGGAGAGAAAGGCTCCATGTCCCCCATCTGTGTCCGTCTCCCCCCGTCGCTGGGGAGACCTGTTTGTTTGAGAGTGTCCAACGATCGTTCCAGAACTAAGATCACCACAATGCTCATGCATGGTCCGCACTGACCATTTTGGTGGCTTCTTCAAAACTGGCAAGGATGGTGCAGAGCTCTTTCACCTGCCTCCACTCTCGGTGGCTCAAAACCCCGAAAGGGCCGCACCGCTGCTTGTCAGGGCCAAGTGCACTTCGTACTGCGTAATGGCATTGCGCTGCTGCCACAATCGCTGGAGCATTGGAGTGGGAAATTTCCATGTGTTGCCATGTCAACGATAGACGGTTGACTGGAGGCCGAAACTGACGCTGCAAACGCAGACAGGCGGGAGAAGCAGGGTGCGAACGGCGGAAGTGCGAACTTAACTTCGAGCCTTTCCCCAGCAGCAGTTCAGACCCGGTAAACTCTTTAGAAATTTCTGGACGACAAAGTTCATGACATGTGCCAGGCAAGGGATGTGCCCCGGCCTACCCGAACTTAAGGGCGGCCAAAGATTTTTGCCCGTTATCGCACACCACCTTGCCTGGCCAAGGTACTTGTCACCCAGCCAGCACTCAGTCTCGTAGCGGAGAGCCGTCGACAGCTCCTGACCTGTGTGTGGACGGTCTCCAAGACAGATTAATTTCAACACGGCCTGGTTTCTCTGGGCACGTGATGCCACCAGAGGACCTTGGGGTAAGAGCCCTGCACCATCCCTGCGTTTTGAAGAGCGTGCGCCGAGCCTGAGAGCCACCGTCACCCCCAGAGACATCCACCCAGCTCACCCAGTGAGCTTTCTAGAGATACAGCGGCCTTGGCCGTGCTTACTAGTCCATGTGTCGGTGGTCAGTTGGACTGTTCCGGCCACAGATGCAGACAACGCGATTGAAATTTTAGATGACACGTGGCTGGCCAGGGCAGGGACGGCTTTTCTGGCAAAGAAATGCCTTCTCGGCATCTGGTATTGGGGGCAGGCAAGGGCCATGACGTGGCGGAACCCATCTGTGTCCCACAAGACGGAAAGGCAACATTTCCAAGGCCAAAAGCCTGGCAATGCCGACATATCAGGCTTTTGGCTTTGGGATGGTTTGGGTTTTAAAGTGTTTCTTCTGCTCCCAAACCTGGAAGACAAAGGCTGGCTGCTAGACTGCCCGCTGTACGGCATGCAGGTCGTCAAACTGGCGGGAGGAAAGGGGTAGATGGGTCCCCTGGTGGTGCTGGTGGTACTCGGGCAAACGGTTGGAGGCTGAAGCGGAGGCTAAAACCCTGATCATGACCCCTGAAGACATGGCAGCTGGGGAAACGCTTGGGGTGGCGGAGGAGGGGGAGGGGGAAAGACAGATGGTGTGACCAGTGGTTGGGGGCCCCGGCGTGGGTTTCTGGCCTTTTTTGGCCAAGTTTGCCTCCATTTCAACTCATGCATTCGGTTTGCATGTGACTAGACATTTTGGGTGGTGGTTAACCACCTAAGGTTCTTGCCTCTACTTTATCCCGTTTACGGCAAAGGCGGCAAAATGACATCGCTGGGTGAATCAGAGGCTTGCTCAAAGAAAGCCCAGGCTTGAGAGGTTCTGGACCTTTTTGACGGCGATAAGCGAGGAGCGGGGTTTCCGCTGACCATGGCTGGTGGAATCATATCAGCGGACTTCTGAGACTGCCCTCTCCCTTTTAGAGGCGGGACCCGTACTGACACTACCCCGTCGTCTTCCTCCTCGTCCAGTGATGAAGCACTCGCAAGCAAATTCTGCTGAAAAGACCACGTTGGTGTTACGGTCTTGAGGTGGACCGCTGGACCCACCGCGGGGCGATGGCGAAAGCCCCACACCAGGGAGTGGAGTCTAAGTGGGTCCCGTATTCACCAGAACCCGCCGCAAAGCGGATGGACTTGCTGCGGCGGGAGTCCACCAGGTCACTACCACTGGCGGGCTTGCCTGCGGTGGGGGCCAAGGGTACGAGGAAACAGGAACGGCAGGCAGGCTCGAGTCGGGGACAGGCAAAAAGGGTCAGGGCAGGGGGCCCTGGGGTTTCGTGAACGTAGACAGGCAGAAGTCAGGGAGGCGGCAAGGATCGTGGTCGGTAAACGTAAGCAAAAGGGTCTGGTACACGGTAGGCGAGACAAGGCTTTCTGGAACGCTTTCACAATAGGCATTGGGGCACTAAAGATCCGGCAAAGGCCACTGGAAGAGGCTGGGTTTAAAATAGGAGCAGTGCCCGGCAAGGGCCCAAATTTAAACGGCGCACTGTCCCTTTAAATCTCGAACTGCCGGCACGCGCGCTCCCTAAGGGGCGGCCCCGCGCACGGGGAAAACCGAGACGGACGGGGCAGGAGCGAGGCCGGGTAAGTTACTGGGGACCCGGGCAGCGGGATGAGCGGACCCCGGACCCGAGGTGTGGGACGGGGCGCCGCTCGGAGTCGGGCAACGATGCGCCTGCGACCCGGGACGAGGTCGCAGGTGGCATCCGTGACATTTACCCCCCCCCCCCCCTTGGGTTTCCCCCCTTCCTTTTAGAGTGGAGAAATTTCTGAATAATGCTGCGGTCCAGGAGGTTCTCCTCCGGCTCCCACGATCTTCCTCGGGCCCGAACCCCTTCCAGTCAACTAGAAAATAACGTTTCCCTCTAGTCCTCCTCATACCCAGGATTTCTTTAACCACAAAGACATTAGCGCATCAGCCACAGACGGAGGATGGGCTGCCTTCTGAGAGAAGCGATTAAGGACCAGGGTTTTAGTAGCGAGACATGAAAGGATTTCGGGATACGCATGGTAGGAGGGAGGAGTTTATGGCCACCGGTTTATGCGTTTAAAGGACCCTCAAGGGTCCTACAAAGCGGGGTCCCCATTTTTGTAGGAGGGATTTTGAGGCGGACATATTGGGCTGCCCAGCCACACCTTATCACCCGGGGAGAAGACAGAGGAGGGCTTCTTCTTTTATCTGCCTGCGCCTTCATGCGTCAGACGCACGGAGCAGGGATTGGGGGTCAGGGCCCCAAACGGTCCCTATGTCCTGGACAAGTGTCAGCAGCTGGGACCGTCGGATGAGGATGCTACGGGAGAGGTGGGCGGGGATGTAAGCCGTAACACCACGTAGAAGGGGGAGGAAACCCGCGGACTCTGACTCTAGGAATTATACAAAATTCCGCCCAAGGAAGTAATTTTGGCCCATCATTTTGGCCGTGCAGACACGAAGGGCGCAGGTAACATCCCAGAACTTGATTCACTCTCTCCCCCTTTGGCCATTCTCTGAGGGTGGTAAGCCGAGGAGAAGTCAAGCATTCACCTGGAGTTTAGCGCAAAGGGCCCGCCAGAATTTAGAAACAAACTGCACCCCCGATCAGAGATGATTTTGGGAGGGAACCGTGCGCAACGAAAATTTGGAAAAAAATAGCTGGGCAGGCGCGGGGCCCGAAGGCAGACCGGGTCAAGGGGACAAAATGTGCCATTTTTAAAACCGGGTTCTACCACCACCCCACACAACGGTATTCCCGGGGACAAGGGGTAGGTCGTTATAAGTCCACGCTAACGTGAGCCCATGGTGCGTAGGGATGGCAGTGGGTGCAAGACGCCCCTGCCGGGCTTGTGGCGAGGAGCCTTGGTTGCGAGCACAGGGGGTTTACACGCTGGACGAACTCTTTCACGTCCTTAGCGAGGTCCTCCACCAAAAAGTAGGGGAAATCAGGAGAAACGTTTTGTGGGCACGGAGGGGCCCGGCCCCCAAACGAGCAGTGACCCCACTTCAGGATACGCCACGGAGCGCGGGGCGGACATATGTCTCCCCGGTGGGACGTTCCGGAGGACGACAGGGGCTGCGGAGATAAGGCGTTTCCGGAGGAATTATGTGCTCTGGGATCGCTTCTTCACCCACCACGTCGGAGGCAGGGGAGAGGGCATCTGCCTTAAACGTTTTTCTCGGAAGGGCGGAAAATGAATCTAAAAATTTAAACCCGGGAGAAGAAAAGCGACCATTTAAGCCTACGTGATTAAGTCCTGGGCAGTTGGAGGTATGGAGGTTTTTATGATCCGAAAAAGATACAGATGGGTGCCGGCCCCTTCCAGCAAATATCGCCATTCTTCCAGGGCCAGTTTTATGGCAAATAATTCCCCCGTATCTCCAAGGGTTGTAATTCCTCTCCGCCTGTGAGAAAGTCTTAGAAAAGAACCACAAGTGACTGTTTTGCCTGTGGGAAACCTTTTGTTGCGTGAGGACTGCTCCAGCGCCTACCGATGAGGCATCTACTTCAAGCGAGAAGGGTTTCGCTGGGTCCGGCCGCGACAGGATGGACGCAGAGGCAAAGGCCGTTTTTAGCTTGGTGAACGCTTCCTCGGCCTCGGAAGGCCAGCTCCGTGGATTGGCGTTCTTCCTCGTAAGGGCCACAATGGGAGCCACCAGCGTGGAGAAGTGCGGAATAAACTGCCGGTAGAAGTTGCAGAAGCCCAGGAACCGTTGTATGGCCCGCAGGCCCACTGGGCGTGGCCATTGCAATACGGCTGACAACTTGGCTGGGTCCATCCGAAGCCCTTGGTTCTGAGATAATAAACCCAGGAACGGAAGGCTGACTTGATGGAAAGAGGCACTTCCCTAATTTGGCATACCCAAATGATTAGCTCGTAGGGCTGTAGCACTTTGGGGGGAACGTGAAGGGGGTGGTCTCAAGAACAGGAGAGTTATCAAAGTCCCTCCCAGGTAGACCAGCCCCACACGTATAGAGAAGATCCCTGAAAGACATCGTTAACCCAACCCTGGAAGACCGCAGGCGCATTACAGAGTCCGAAAGGCATCACCAGGTACTCGAAGTGGCCGTCTCTGGTGATGAAGGCCTTCTTACACTCATCGCCCAAGCGGATCCGGACCAAATTTTTAGGCCCCTCTCAGATCCAGCTTGGAAAAGACCCTTGCGCCCTGTAGACGGTCGAACAGTTCCGTGATCAATGGTAAAGGGTACCGGTTCTTTACCGTGATCTTGTTCAGACCCCGGTAGTCGATGCAGGGTCGTAGGGAGCCGTCCTTCTTTTCCACAAAGAAGAAGGAGGAGGACTTTCGAATAAATCCTTTCTGTAGATTTTCCCGGATGTATTCAGACATGGCTTGAGTCTCAGGAACGGATAAGGGTGACTCTGCCCCGAGGGGCTGGGACCGGGCAGAAGATCAATCGGCAATCATATGGACCCATGAGGGGGCAAGGTCTCTGCTTGCTTCCGGAGAAGACATCAGAAAACTCACGATATGACGCGGAGACCGCTAAGCTTTAGACGGTACCGGAGAAGCGGTAAGCACCGGGGGGGGGAGGTGCCACCAAACAGCGAGACCGACCCCCTCTGGACCCCCCTCGCAAAACTTAGCCCGTCTGCCAGTCAAGCACCGGGGCATGTTGCTGCAGCCACGGAAGACCCAATAGGAAAAGGGCGAGGAAGACCCGGGTAACACATAGAAAGACAGTCTCTCTTTATGCAGGCTCCAATTGAAGGAACAGTGGCTCCGTACGGTAACGGACCAGATCGGCTGAGGATCTCCCCACTGACGGAGGAGATGGATAGGTCTCCCCCAGGAGAACCCGGAAGATGTGTTTTGAGTCACCACGGCAGCGTCCAAGAAGTTCCCAGCCGAACCGGAGTCCAGAAGGCTGAAGCTTGGAAGTGGGTCCCGGCTTCCGTGCTGACCAGGACGGTATGGTTCAGACGAGGAGAGGGCTGCAAAACCCCAAGGGGCGCCTCTCCCCACGTTTGCCTAGGTCGCCGTCCCCCGGCCGCGCGGACGGAGTATGCAAAACCCTGAGGAGATGTTCAGGCTGCCACAGTAAGACATAGGTTTTCCTTACGCCGTTTGGGCAAGTTCCTGCGGAGTCAGGTGGGCTCTATCCACTGGCATGAACCTCTTCCACGGCTGGCTGGGAAGGAGGCTGTGGAGCCGAAGAAACACCGGGCAGGACGGGACAGGCGGCGTGTTTGGGCTGGTTTCTTGCCTTGGCGGAGCCTCCTCACGTCCTCTGCGAACGGATATCAATCGGTTAGCCAATGGTGAGCTCGCTTAAAGAAAGACTTATGGTTCCCGGGCGGCGAGGCATCCTTTATCTGGCTGGAGGACCCTTCCTGAACGTGGCGCACAACCTGAATCGTTCCAAGCCAGCTCCGATGCAAGTGTGCGGAACTGCACGGCGTAGTTCCCACGGAGGCGTTCCCCTTGTTGCAGGTTCAACAGGGCGGTCTCCGGCAGAAAGAAGCGCGGGCAGGCTTTTTCGAAGACACTACGGAATTCCTGTAAAATGTCACCAAGTCAGCGGTGAATGGATCGCCTCGGTCCCCCGAGAGGAGTTGCCCAGGCCAGGGCTTTACCCAGAGGGGACTGACCACGAAGGCCACCTTGATCTTTCCGAAAGGGGAAATGACCAGCCATAAGTTCCACATGAAGGGAGCACTGGGTGAGAAGCCCCTGCAGGCCTTAGGGTCCCGTCGAACTTGTCGGCATGGCCCCAAACGGAGCTTCGGACCAACTGTAGCGACTGTCACGGGGGAACCACTGCAGCCGACTGCTGCTGCTGAAATGGGGATGAGCTCCCGCATCATGGAGGAGAGCTGCTCGGAGCTGCTGTGCGTGCTGCGTGATCTGTTTTGATTGTTTGACCACGTCGGGGGTGATATTGGCGACGCTCGGTAAGGACGCCTTGGCGGGATCCATGGCCGGATCTTACTGTTACGGTCTTGAGGTGGATCCGCTGGACCACCGGGAGGCGAGGGCGTAAGCCCACACCAGGGAGTGGAGTCTAAGTGGGTCCCGGTATTCACCAAAGGGGCCCGCCGCAAAGCGGGATGGACTTGCTGCGGCGGGAGTCCACCAGGTCACTACCACTGGCGGGCTTGCCCTGCGGTGGCGGCCAAGGGTACGAGGTACAGGAACGGCAAGGCAGGCTCGTATCGGGGACAGGCAAGAAAAGGTCAGGGCAGGCGGCTGTGGTTCGTGAACGTAACAGGCAGAAGGTCAGGGCAGGCGCCAAGGATCGTGGTCGGTAAACGTAACCAAAAGGGTTGGTTTCAAAGGTAGGCGAGACAAGGCTTTTTGGAACGCTTTTCCCCAATAGGAAAGGCACTAAAGATCCCGGCCCAAAAGGGCCCCTGGGAAAAGGGGGGCTAAAATAGGAGCGTGCCCGGCAATGGGCAATTTTTTCCCGGGGCACTGTCCTTTTAAAAACTCAGACTGCCCGGGGCGCGCGCTCCCCAAGGGGCGGCGCCGCGCAAAGCCGAAGGGGGACCGAGGGCGGACGGGGCAGGAGCGAGGCCCCGGGTAAGTTTCTGGGGGGCCTGGGGGCGGAAAGAGCGGACCCCGGACCCCAGGGGGGCCCGGGGGGCCCGGGGGGCCGCTGGAGTCGGGGCAAAGGGGTGCCCCTGCCCACCCGGGAAAAAGGGGTTCCCCAGGGGCATCCGGACAGTTGGTCCCCCATTTTAAACATCAACACCCGGGTGACTTGGGCTTTCCCGACATTTCCTTTCATTCCCGGAGCTGAAGGAACAAAAACAAGAAAGGGAAATCCCAAAGGGGTTTCCGACCGCCCCGGGGTTTTGCCCCATTGACCGGCTTCCTTTTCCTTCCCCTGTTTGGGATCAATTTTAAATGGGCCTCAGAGCAGAGAAAATCTCCCCCTTGGCCCTCTGGTTTTTTTTAAAATGCCTTCTACCCCAACCGCATTTTGTCATCAAAAAGGTCTTCGGGAAAAAAAATTTTTCCACCCCCCCCCGTGGTGGGGACACGAGTTGAAAATTTTGGGGGGTCTTATGTTGGCGGTTTTGGGATGAATGATGACGACATTTGGGGGCCCCTGACTGGGGGGGGACGAGGAGGTAAGACTGCTGGATGAAATTTTCATTTTTAAACCAATTTAAGAACAGAATTTCACGCTGTTTTTGTTTTTGAGAAATTACAAGGGCCCCGACCCAGCGGTGACAGGCCTGACGGTCCCGCAACTGGCCGAACCGCTGGCAAAGCGTTTGGGGGCCAAAAAATGGAAGGAGCACCTTTTCTTGTTTTTTTTACCTCCAAAGTGCTTTCCACCCTCTTTTCTCCCCTTACCACCTGAATTTTGCTCCCTTTTTCCCGAAAAATAAAAAATTGAGAAGGGATGGAAGAGTTTTGGAAAGTCCCCTTTTTTTAAAAGAAGGCAAATTTACAAATATTTTCAAATCAAAAAAAAAATTGCTGGATTCAAATTTTTAAATGCAAAGTGTCTTTCAACAAAGCTTTTACTGAACCCCAAAAATGAAAAAAAACACCGGGCTGAAAGTATTGGATATTAAAAGGGATTTTTTGGGGAAAAAATCAGTACAAACCCGTGGTTACAAAAGGGGCTGGATTCAAATTTTTAAAATGCAAAGTAGATCTATCAACAAAGATTGCTGGCCAAAAATGAAAAAAACACCTGTTTTGAAATTTTTATACGGATATTTTAAAAAGGGATTTTTTTGGGACCTTTCAAATCAACCCCTTTTGGTGAAATACAAAAATTTCTGTATTCAAAATTTTAACCCGCAAAATTTGCTCTATCAACAAAGCTGTACTGCGCCAAAAAATGGAAAAACCAAAGGGATTTTGAAATGTATTCGGAAAATTAAAAAGGGGTTTTTTTTGGGACCCTTTAAAATTTACCTGTGGTGGCAAAAAAATTTCTGTATTCCCATTTAATGCAAGGTTCCTCAATTTAACAAAAGGTTTTTAGTGCGCAAAGTGGGAAAAAAAAAGTTCTTTTAATGTATTCGGGGAAAAAAAAAGGATTTTTTGGCCCTATCAATTTACCCGTTGGGGGACTACAAAATTGCTTATTCAAATTTTAAATGCAAAAATAAAATTATCAACAAAGCTGGCCTGCGCCAAAGTGAAAAAAAAAAAGTATTGAAATGTTTTCGGATAATAAAAGGTATTTTTTGGAAATTTCCAAATTTACCTGTGGTTTACTTCGAAAATTTCTGTATTAACCCTTTAACTGCAAAAAAGCTCTTCAGCAAAGCTGGCCTGCGCCAAAATTTTTAAAAAAAAAAAAGTATCTTTAAATGTATTGGGATAATAAAAGGTTAAATTTTTTTCAAACCTTTTTATTACCTGTGGTGGGCTACAAAATTTTTGTATTTTAAATTTAAAAGGGAAAGTTGAATCTATCAAAAAAAGCTGGCCTTTCACCCAAAATGAAAAAAAAACGTATTCCCGAAAAGTTAAATTTGGAAATAAAAGGTTTTTTTTTTGGGCCCCCTATCAAATTTAAAAAGTGGTGAACCCCAAAAAGGGTGTATTCCAAAAATTTAAATGCAAAAATAGATCTTTCAACAAAAACTGGCCTGCGCCCCAAAATGAAAAAACACGTATCTGAAATTTTATTTTGGATAATTAAAAAGGGTTTTTTTTGGCCCCTT
>JAODAL010085839.1:0-10452 GCA_025379985.1 Phyllomedusa bahiana
CCCCCAGTGGTATATAGGCAGGTTTAGGTCCCCACAGGAAAATTAGGCGGTTTGGGTCCCCCAGCAGGTATATAGGCAGGTTTAGGTCCCCCAGCAGGTATATGGGCAGGTTTAGGTCCCCAGCAGGTATATAGATAGCTTATTAGGCCCCAAGCACGTGTATTTTTAGGTAGCTTATAGGCCTCACAGCACATATGTCGTTAGATTAGTGCTCCTCCCTGACCGTATATAAGTAGATAATAGCCCCCTCCCTGCACATATGACAGTAGATAATAGCCCCCCTCCCTGCAATATGACAGTAGATAATAAGCATCCCTCCCTGCACATATAACAATAGATAATTGCATCCCTCCCTGCACATTTTACAATAGTTAATAGCCCCCCTCCCTGCACATATAACAGTAGAAAATAGCATCCCCTCCCTGCACATATAACGTAGATAATAGCCCCCCTCCCTGCACATATAACAATAGATAATACCCCCCCTCCCTGCACATATAACATTATATAATAGCCCCCCTCCCTGCACATATAACAATAGATAATAGCCCCCCTCCCTGCACATATAACAGTAGATAATAGCCCCCCTCCCTGCACATATAACAATAGAAAACAGCCCCCCTCCCTGCACATGAAACAATAGATAAAAGCCCCCCTCCTGCACATATAACAATAGATAACAGCCCCCCTCCCTGCACATATAACAATAGATAACAGCCCCCCTCCCTGCACATATAACAGTAGATAATAGCCCCCCTCCCTGCACATATAACAAAAGATAATAGCCCCCCTCCCTGCACATATTACATTATATTATAGCCCTCCTCCCTGACATAAAACAGTAGATAATAGGCCCCCAGCATGATAGCGCAAATTTAAAAAGTAATACCCTGACAAACCCTTACCCGACCTCGCTCCCTGCCGCTGGCGCTGTCGGAGCTCCCGGACTTTTCTTCAGCGGCGTGACGTCACCAGGCCGCGCGCAGGCAGCGTGATGACGCGCACGCCGCCTGGGCTGTGCACATCCTGACTGCGGCCACAGATTACTCCGCGGAGCTCTCTGCTCCGCTGAAGCATCTAACTGTATGTGCGTCCGGCGGACGCACATACAGTTAGTCCCGCCACCGCTGCCGTCGCCAAGGTCCTAAGCCGCTAAGCCGATAGCCTAGCGACTGGTAGCGGCTTATGACCCTAACGATCGGCGGCGGCGTATAGCGGCGGCGCCGGGGACTACCTAACGGGGCCTATATACCGAGCTACCTAGGTCTATACATCTATCTACCTAATGGGTGGCCTACATATTTACCTCCCTAATGGGGCGCTGATATACATACCTACCTAATGGGGGCCTATATACCTACCTTCCTAACTGGGTCCTATTTACCTGTTGTGGCAGAGTGACCGCAGCTAGTCGCATGATTCTGCCACTAGGTGGAATAATACAGGAGATCTACAAGCAAGACATCACCAAGGATACCTGGGTTCGGTGGGGTAGGAGCCATCCATATATGTTGTCGGCCACAGTATGCCGTTGCCCTTGCCCTGGATGTTTCAGAGGCCTAGCAACGCATCAAATAGTTACATAACACCTTTAGATTTGAACAGGGGTTTGGGAGTATCATAAATGTGCGCTAAGGATGCCATGATTGAAAAAGTTTCTCCCTTAGGTTATCACTTGCAGCCCAATTGTAAGGAACGCATTTGGTGTGATGAATTTATTGATCGTTTGAGTCTTCATCCTTCAGCCAGAGAGCATTTAATCAAATCTGACAGGATAGAAGACAAGTTAGGATATGTTCACACGGCGTATTGGGGCGCCGCAATAAGTCGGGTGTTTTGGAATTACGCGCGTACCTCCAAAGCACGGGGGGGTGGGGGGGTGTGGATGGGGGGTGGCACGTGTAAGCACCGCGAACAATTGACAGGAAGATAAAACAATTGGATAGCTTACCCTGTAATGATGCCACCTACAGCAATGCTTTCTATGGATTGTACAAGAACTATGCTGATTGTCTAAAAGAGTCTCTTGGAGGGGTCTCTTGCATTTGTGTGACTGGTATATAAAGATTGCGTGGTAGTCTCTTCCCACTACCCTTTCTTACAACCTCTTCCATTTCTTTGTACCCCTTTTCCCTTTAGTTAGGTTTCCTCTTTGAATATATTCTATGAATTTTTAAAGGATTTGTTATAAAGGATGTTCTTGTAAAGTTATGAAAGCACCCCCAAAACCCAGCAGATTCTCCAGCCGCAGAGAAGGATGTTGCAGTTGTCTAGACAGGAAGTAATAAAGGTATGGACTAGCATTTTTGTAGTATTCACGCTAAGAAACAGATTCAAGAGATATTTGTCAGGTGGAGGCAGCTTGAAAAACAAGGAATCAATGGTTAGCCCAAGGCAGCGGACTTGCAGGACTGATGAAAGCGTAGAGCAATTGCCTGTGATATGTAGATCAGGTGCTAGTATAGAGTGGGATGTGGAAAGATGATGAATTCAGTTTTCTCCACATTTAGTTTCAGGAGGCAGTAGGAGAAGGATATGGATGATAAACCTTCTGGGATCCTGGAGAGCAGAGAGTTAATATCTGGGCCAGAAATGTATACTGATAACACCCAACTTTACAAGTGGTACTATGAGTTTACCCAGGCCAAGAGTGTATATACAGAAGAGTAGAGGACCCAAAATGCCCCTGATGGACACTAAGGCCTGGTTCACACGGCTTATTGCCGGCGTAATGGCGGGGACGTATTCCGCCCCCCAATTACACCGGCAGCCGTGCAGCAGGGCGGGGGGGCGGCAGCTCGCCGGCCCCATAGACCATCATTATCTACGGCGCGTACGCGCCATAAATAATTCACATGTCACTTTCTCCCCCCACGGCGGATTCGCCGAGCGGGGAGAGGAGACGGAATCCACAGTTCTCTATGAGAACTGTGGATTACCTTAATGACTGAGACGGATTGGAGCCGTACTGCAGCATCCAAATAAACCGTGTGAACATGGCCTAACAGAGAAAAGGGAAGAGGAGGAGGTGGTGCAAAAGTGAGAGACACTGAACATCCAATCAGTGAGGTATGAGGAGATCCAGAAAAGCGGCAAGTCTGTGATTCCAAGGGCTGAGAGGATGTGTAGCAAGAGGGAGTGGTTGACAGTGGCAAAGGCAGAAGACTAGTCTAAAAGAAGCAGCACTGAGTAGTGTTGTGAGACTTTCACAGTTACTAGGTCATTAGTGACTTTGGTTAGGTCACTTTTGGTAGTGATGGGATCGGAAACATGATTGCTGCGGGTCAAGAAGAAAGGTGGTTGAGAGGACAGTACAAGAAAGATACAGTGTTTAATGAGTTTTGAGGCAAATGGAAGCGAGATGGGGCAAAAGTTAAAAAGAGAGGAGGGGTGCGATGGTAGCATATTTAAAGGAGGAAGGGAAGATGGAAGTGGTTAACTGTAACATACAGTAAGCATTCTGCCTCTTGGAGGGAGAGCACAGGATGCGGGGAAACCAGGGGGGTGGCATTGCATGCTGTAGGCTAGCGTGTGTGGTTGTACATCAGTGTGTGGAGCCATCTGCTATTCGGACGGGTGATACTGTTGTTGTTCGTCGAAAGCCATAAGACATGTCCAGCATATGATCCAGCAGGCTATCATGTAACAGCCAAGAAAGGTAGCATGGTCACAGCTGAGCGGGACGGACACTCCATCACCAGAAATGCCTCACATTTCAAAATGTTGTTTGCATGGGGCCCGGGTTCGACATATCGTGGATCGGGCTGACAGATTGCTGGGTGGGGCTGGTGAGAATCCAGTTGTCATGGTCCACACTGGCACCAATGACAAAGTTAGAGGTAGGTGGAGTGTCCTTAAAAAGGATTCAGGGACTTAGGAAAAAAAGCTCAAGGGAAAGGACCTCCAGAGTAATATTTTCAGAAATATTACCTATTCCACGGGCCACACCAGAGAGGGAGAGGGAGTTTAGAGAGGTGAATAAGGGGCCCCAAAAATTGGTGTAGGAAAAGAGGGATTTGGTTTTTGAGAATTTGGGCTGACTCTGCCTTGGCTACAGACTCTATGCTAGGGACAGGCTGCACCTAAATGGGGGGGTGCAGCTGTATTGGGGGACAAAATGGCTAGGAAGCTGGAGGAATATTTAACTAGGGACTGGGGGGGGGGAAAAACTACACATATACGTGAAAGATAGTGAAGTAAAAGGGCTGGAATTAGTAATAAATCGGGGGCGGGGAGGGAGGGGGTGTAGCAATAGTTAAAAAGAATAGGGAGAAAGGAATAAAAGCTGAAAAATCTCTAAATTGCATGCTAACCAATCCCAGGAGTCTCACCAACAAAATTAATGAACTAGAAGTATTAATTGCAGAAGAAAAATATGACATAGTGGGGATAACTGAGACGTGGCTGGTCGAGAGCTACGACTGGGCGGTTAAGTTGCAGGGTTACAGTCTATTTGAAGTGACCGTAAACACCGGAAGGGGGGATGGTGGTCTGTCTCTATGTAAAATCCTGTCTGAAGCAACACTGCGGGAAGATATAGGTATAGGTAATGAACAGGTGGAATCATTAGGGGTTTAAATAAAACATGGGGGTAATAACAGTAATATAATTTAAAAGGGGTTGCATAGGCCCTTAAATAAACAGAACCCATAGAAGATAGGGCTCCTCAGGCAAATAGTTGAAGCATCTAATCAGAATGAGGTTGTTATTATGGCGACTTTAACTACCCAGACATAAATTGGGAATCTGAAACCTCTAGCTCTCACAAAGGAAACATGTTTTTGTCTATAACTAAAGATAATTACCTTTCCCAAATGGTGCAGGAACTGACTAGAGGAAAGGCCCTTTAGACTTAAAATATTGACTAATAGACCTGACAAAGTAACTAAGGGTTTTCGGGTTTTGAGGGACACCTAGGGAATGGGGACCATAATATAATAAACTTCCATTTATCCTTCAATAGAGCTTTTTGTCATGGAGCCACAAAAACACTGAATTGAGGAAGGCAAATTTTTTATCCTTCTTAGAGTGGGCCTAAACCGTAGGGACTGGTACAAGGTTTTAAAAATAGCAGAACAAAAAAATAAATGGGGATCTTTAAAACATTCTTAGGCACCCACTGTGAGAGGTCATACCATTTGTTAAAAAAATAATTAGAAACAGGAAAAACCCAATGTGGATCAACAGAGATGTAAAGGAGGCAATAAAAAACAAAAGAAAGCGTTTCAGCTACTAAAACAGGAGGCAGTGAAGAGGCACAAAAAGAAATAGGGAAAAAAATAAAATTTGTAAAAAAAATGATTAAGGCAGCAAAGCTGGAGACAGAAAGATGTATTGCCATAGAAAGAAAAAAGGTAACCACAAAATTTTTTTTAACTATATAAATAGGTAAAAGATTAAAAAAGAAATGTTGGCCCTTTAAAAAGTATGAGGGGACACTGTGAGGGTGATAAAAGAAAGCAAACCTATTAAAAAATTTCTTCTCCACTGTATTTACGAGGAGGAGACCTTCCTTTTTGATGAGCAAAGGGAGGAGGTAAATTCCAACTTAAATGTTTCTTTGTCTCACCCAGGAAGAAGTGCAGCTCCGCCAAGCCCTGACGGTTTACCCCCGCGTGTCCAAAGGGGAGTTAAGTAATGTTTATAGATAAGGCCCCTATTCTTAATTTTTTATGGACTGTATAATAACCCGGGGGATGTCCAGAAGGATTGGCGCATAGCAAATGTGCCAATATTCAAAAAGGGGTCAAAAAGTGATCCAGAAACTATAGGCTGGTGAGCTTAACCTCTGTTGTGGGTAAAATGTTTGAAGGTTTGAAGAGATGCTATCCTGGAGTATCTCACTGAAAATAAATGTATAACGCCGTTCCAGCACAGGTTTATGGGAATCGGTTTCCCGTCAAACTAAAAATTCATCAGCTTCTATGAGGAAGAGTTTCCAGACTGGATCAGGGTGAGGCACTGGATGTCATATATTTGGATTTTCTAAAGCATTTGATACTGTTCCACATAAAAGGTTGGTAAGTAAAATGAAATGCTTGGACTGGGGGAAAATGTGTGCAAATGGGTAAGCAACTGGCTCCCTGAATGAAAACAAAGGGTGGTAATTAACGGTGCATACTCAACTGGATCCTGGTTACTAGTGGGGTACCACAGGGCTCAGTTTTGGGCCCCTTTCCCCTTTAATATTTTCATAAATGATCTTACACAGGGATTGCACAGTAGAATTTCGATCTTTGTTTGATTTACTAAGCTCTGTAAAGGAATCCACACAATAGAGGATAATGTGTTATTACAAAGGGATCTGGATAGGGTTGGAGGCCTGGGCAGAGAAAATGGCAGATGAGGTTTAACACTGATAAATGCAATTTTATGCACATGGGGAGGAAAAATCCCATTAACATGTTACATGTTAAATGGAAAAACACTGGGTAAATGTGACATGCAGAAGGACTTGGGAATCCTGGTGGACAGTAAACTTAACTGTAGCAGCCAGTGTCAGGCAGCAGCTGCCCAGGCAAATAGTATCATGGGTTGTATTAAAGGGCATTTGATGCACATGATGGGAACATTATTCTCCCATTATACAAGTCACTGGTTAGACCACACATGGATATTGTGTACAGTTTTGGGCACCCGTTTCACAGGAAGACATTGTAGAGCTTTTAACAGATACAAAGGGGGCAACAAAAATAATAAAAGGGCTATGGGGGGCTGCAAAAACCCAGAAAGATTAGCAAGGTTAGGGTTATTTAGTTTAGAGAAATGACGGCTTTGGGGGGACATAATTAATATGTTTAAATATATTAAGGGCCAATTTTAGCGATCTCGCTAAAGTTTATTTTTACCCCGGACTGTATCTAGAACAAGGGGGGTCCTCTATTCTTGAGCAAAGAAAGTTTCTACATAAAAATAGAAAGGGATTCTTTTTCTGTTAGAGCGGTGAGATGTGGAACTCTCTGCCAGAGGAAATTGTCCATGGTGAATTCACTAACAGAGTTCAAGAAGGCTTGGATGCATTTTTTTTGGGGTGTGATAATATAACCAGTTATAGTGACTAGGATTCTGAAGAAGCGTCTGGATACATTTCTAGATGTAATATAACAAGTTATAGTGACTAGAATTCTGGAGAAGGGTCTGGATACATTTCTAGATGTAATATAACAAGTTATAGAGACTAGGATTCTGGAGAGGGGTCGTTGATCCAGGGATTTATTCCGATTGCCAGATTGGAGTCAGGAAGGAATTTTTTCCCTAACATGAGGACAATTGGCTTCTACCTTATGGGGGTTTTTGCCTTCCTCTGGATCAACACTTTAACACTTTAGCAACACTTTAGCACAATAGGCTGAACTGGATGGATGTATGTCTTTTTTCGGCCTGACAAACTATGTAAAAAATACCAGACAATGACTTTGATGAATTCTCTCAGACTGACGGAGCTGGTATTGATAGTGGCAACTCTCAACGGGAAGTAGCCAGCCCATCGGAAAGCAGTGATCCTGGTCATTCTAGACGATATCCTACCAGAGAAAGAAGAGCCCCATCTAAACTCATTGAGGAGATTTAACCAGGATCCTGGAACTTTGATCAGATTATATTCATGAATATGAGCTGACTTTTCATGTTCATGTTTTCCTTGTGTTTTTTGTTGTTATTGTATTTCACCATAACTGTACAAATGTCAAATGGGGTTATGTAAGAAAAAGAAAACAAACAAAAAAAAAAACAGGGTGGTGATGTAACATACAGTAAGCATTCCTGCCCACGATGCAGGAACCAGGAGGTGGCGTTGCTTGCTGTAGGCTAGTGTGTGTGGTTGTACATCAGTGTGTGGAGACAGAAATAAAAGGCAGATGCTGTTGGATTTCATCCCTGACTTCTCATACTTCATGAGGACCTTACAGTTAACGATAGGTTGAAAAGATGGGCGAGGGTGAGATAATAACAGTACTAAGGTCTGAGATGAGGTGGAATGGCATTGGGTCAAGATTATAGGTAGTGAGGTTGGATTTGGAAAGTAGAGAGGAACGCTCATCATGAGTAACAAAGTGAGAAGAGCATTGTGCAGGTATAGAGGTGTGAGGTGGGGACTCTAGGGTGAAGCTTTCTCTGATGAGGTTGATCTTAAGAAATGAGTGGCAAAAATCATCTGCTGAGAGGATAGATGGAGGATGGGGAAGGAGTCGAGAGTTGAAGATGTTAAATAAAAATTTACAGAACACTAGCGGATTAGGAATGCGGGTAAGTGTAAGTCTAAACATCAAAAGGTAATAATTCAATAATTGCCAAAAACACCACATTAGCAATGCAAATCTCAACATGCTATAACACAAGATGACCTTCCTATTGATGAGCAGAGGGATGAGATAAACTCCATCTTAAATGTTTCTTGTCTAAACCAGGAAGAAGTGCAGCTCCGTCTTAAGAAGATGAAAATAGACAAATCACCAGATCCTGATGTTATACACCCCCGTGTCCTAATTGAGTTAAGTAATGTCATACATAGGCCCCTATTCTTAATATTTATGGACTGTATAATAACGGGGTATGTCCCAAAGAAATGGTGCATAGCAAATGCGATACCAATATTCAAAAAGGGGTCAAAAAGTGAGCCTGGAAACTATAGGTCAGTAAATTTAACCTCTGATGTAGGTAAAATGTTTGAAGGTTTTCTTAGAGATGCTATCCTGGAGTATCTCACTGAAATTAAATGTATAACTCCGTTCCAGCACGGGTTTATGAAGGATCGGTCCTGTCAGACTAATCTTATCAGCTTCTATGAGGAAATTCGTTCTAGACTGGATCGGGGTGAGGCATTGGGTGTCATATATCTAGATTTTTCCAAAGCATTTGATACTGTACCACATAAAAGGTAAGTAAAATGAGGATGCTTGGACTGGGGGAAAATGTTTACAAATTGATAAGTAGCTGGCTCAGTGACAGAAAACAAAGGGTGTTGATTAACAGTACATACTCAGAATGGACCCCTGTTACTAGTGGGGTACCACAGGGTTCAGTATTGGGCAATATCCTCTTTAATATTTTCATTAATGATCTTATACATGGATTACACAGTAGAATATTGATCTTTGCAGATGATACTAAGCTCTGTAAAGTAATCAACACAATAGAGGATAATGTGTTAATACATAACGATCTAGATAAGATAGAGGCCTGGGCAGAGAAGTGGCAGATTAGGTTTAACACGCATAAAAGCAAGATTATGCACATGGGAAGAAAAATCCATTACATGATTACATGTTAAACGGAAAAATGCTGGGAAAAAGTGACATGGAGAAGGATTTGGGAATCCTAGTGGACAGTAAACTTAAAGGGGATGTATCGCTTCCTTACTTCGGCTGATTCACACTTCTCTTAGCTTCCCAACTCTGTGAATGCAGGGGCGTTTCTTCCCCTCCCAGCTGGATGACATCATCCCCCTTCACGGCTGGCCTGGACCCCTCCCTCCCCTCTTGAGTCCACATCACTGTGTCTCTCTCTATGCAGTCTTATTTTATAAGAGCTGTATACATACCACAGGCTGCATTCAATCTAATCTGAGCACTGATCTCTCACAGCTGGAGATGTATTACAGCTTTCTAAGAACGGCACAGATCTGCGTGTATGCAGGAGAGTTAGGCACAGGGTCGAAACTGTCATGTTTTCTCATTGTACAATCTGCTGCAGTCTGTTTCTGCTAGGTGTGGAAACAGAAAATGCTACGGCCCCTAACTCTGAGTCAGACACACAGCTCCGTGAATCGACCCAGCGGCTGTACAGAATGTAAATGAGCTCTCAGCTAGTGAATTGCAAGGAGGAGGGATCAGGAGGGATTAGACCCACACTGGATATCAGTGTAAACAAAAACACAAGATAAGGGACACTGTGAGAACAAGGCAGTTTTGCTAATGACATCCAATTGCAAAGTTGCTTGTTTTCACTGTCCCCTTATTCTGAAGACCATTTAATGAAACGATAACACCCCTTTAATTGTAGCAGCCAGTGTCAGGCAGCAGCTGCCAAGGCAAATAGGATTAGTGGGTGTATTAAAAGGTGCATAGATGCACATGATGAGAACATATTCTCCCACTATATAAGTCACTGGTCAGACCACACATGGAATATTGTGTACAGTTTTGGGCACCAGTTCACAGGAAAGACATTGTAGAGCTTGAAAAGGTACAAAGGCGGGCAACAAAAATAATAAAAGGACTGGGTGGACTGCAATATCCAGAAAGATTAGCAAGATTATTTAGGTTATTAATAGTGTTGAGCGATTTTTATCGACAAAGTTGAAATCGGCAAGGTTTTTATGGTGATCGAAATTTTCAGATCATGCGATAATTAAGGTTAAAATCTGTGCATCATCTATTAAGATCGCGCCATTTTTGGCGCTTCCTGTAATTTTGGGGGCCAGCAAATCAGAATTTCAGAATAGGCAGGGGGGTG
>JAODAL010085840.1:0-10451 GCA_025379985.1 Phyllomedusa bahiana
ACTTGCATTCCAATTATATTGCTGGGGAACATGGAACTACTAGTGACAGCCCCATAATTTCCGTTGTAATAGGGGACGTTTTAAGGAAAAGGAAAAGTCAAAAGACTCCCTGCCGTAATTACATTGATTGAAAGTTGTCCAAAAGGTTTTCCCCCTTTGGGCCAAGTACCCAAAGGGGGGACTAAAAAAAAAGTAAAAAATTTGAAAAAGTAAAAAAAAAAAAAGGGGAAGATTTTAAAACACCCCTTTTCCCTAAATTTACAAATAATTTTTTTTTTAAATAAGGGTTGGGGTGCAACAGTAAAATAGATTAAAATTAAAAAAATCTTGTCCCCAAGTGAAAACCACGAAAATCCCTAAAATTGCTATATCCCTGATTTAAATTAGCGCTGGCCGTTTAATTTCTTTTTCCCCGCGTTATGCTAAATGCCGTTTTTTCTCCCCCCCGAAATAACCGCTTTTCATAGCTTCAACGAGTGCAAATTTTTTTTTATATTTAAAGCGATTGGGGGATTGTAAAAAAATTTAACCTCCCTGAATTCGGCCTGCAAAAAACCCGAAGTCCCCCTAATTGAAGGGAAAAAAAACCCCGCGCTTAAAACCACTTTTTGCCCCCTATAAATAAATAGCAATTTTTAAAAATGACAGCAACTCCCGCTTTTTTGTCCTTTCCTGCTTATTAGGTCGCGGGATTCTCTATGTTATGTCGTTTTGGTTATGTCTGTCCTTGGGTTATAAGTGCTGTACCACTATTATTGATATTACCATCTAATGTTTTCTGACCAAATACCAAGATCAATATCCAAAAACAAAATATTAAGGCCCAAAAAAATTCCATATATCATACTATTAGTGATAATACCACATACGTTTCTGAGCAAATCATTACCAAGACAATTTTTTCCAATAACAACAATCACAAGGGGCCCAAAAAATGCCCCCCAGCATGACCCCAAAATCACCACCCTATAGTAAATGGTTTTAAAAATCCTTGTATGTTATGAAAAAAAACAGCCCTGGATCAATGGGCCTTTTAAAAAAAAAAAATAATAATAATAATAATAATAAAACCCTTACATAGTCACTATTTTTCACAGTGACCATATGGGTATGTAGCTAACAATGTAACAGGCCCGTAGATGTTATTTCCCCATAAAATTACCCTTATGGGAATATAGGGAAAAGGGTTTTAAATGTCCCCCCATAAGGTTGTTAGGTAAACTAAACCATTGGGTTAAAATAACATGTGTAATTGGATAAAAAAATGGCTGCTGGATCGTATCAGAATGGGTAAAGAATCCTAGAGGGTCCCCGGGGTTTAGAGTGGGTGCCGCAGGGTAGTATGGGTCCCTTTATTTAAAGTTTTATTAAGATATATGGAAGGGCAATAGCCCGGGTTTCGATTTTTTCAGATGAACCAAGTAGCAGGGTAGTGCAATCTATGGAAGATGTGCATAAATTGCAAGCAGACCTGGACACACTGAGTGCTTGGGCATCCACTTGGCAAATGGGGTTCAATGTGGATAAATGTAAGGTTCTGCATCTGGGTAGAAAGATCTCGGCGTTCTTGTAGATCATAGATTACAAAACAGTACAATGTCAATCAGCTGCCTCTAAGGCCAGTAAGATATTGGCGTGTATTAAAAGAGGCCTGGACTCGCGGGACAAGGATGTCATCTACCGCTGTACAAAGCATTGGTGCGACCTCACTTAGAATACGCTGTTCAGTTCTGGGCTCCAGTTTATAGAAGAGATGTAATAGAGCTAGAGAGAGTACAAAGACGAGCAACGAAACTTATAAGGGGAATGGAGCATCTAAGTTATGAGGAGAGGTTAGTAGAATTGAACTTATTTAGTCTTGAGAAAAGACGGCATTGGGGGGACATGATTAATTTATATAAATATATAAATGGTCCCAACAAAAAATATGGGGAAAAATTATTTCAAGTGAAGCCCCCTCAAAAGACAAGGGAACATTCCCTTCGACTAGAGAAAATAAGGATTCAATCTCCTGAGGAGAAGAGCGTTGTTCACTGTAAGAACTGTGAATCTGTGGAATAGCCTGCCTGAGGAACTGTAGAGGGTTTCAAGAAAGGCTTAGATACCTACCTGGAACTAAAGAATATTAATGTGTACGTAGCTAGGTAAAATTCTGGATCCTGGTTGGTGGCGGCTCTGGGTTCAGATATAGGGTCTATACTGGAGTAGGTTGGTTCTTGCCTTGTGGGTTCCAGAGCATTAAACAGTGGAGAGCCTGGGCTTTAAGTCCTTGTCTCTCTCCCACATTTTCCCCACCCTTGGTTGAACTCGATGGACATGTGTCTTCTTTCGACCTTACTAACTATGTAACTATATTACCACCATACTGTGATCATCTAGTGATAGATACCAGTGTTCACAGGCTCTGCAGACTGTATATTACCACCATACAGTGACCATTAGTGGTAGATAGCAGCTGTACACACAGTCTGCAGCCATATAAGTGATTACAGGACAGTAACATTTAGGAACTCACAGGTGACGTCTTTTCTGATGAGTCGTTCGCTTTTTCTTTCTTCATCCAGTCCAGACCATCATGACATCTTCTCCCGGCCACAACTCATCCCTGTAGAATTTACCACACAAACATGTTAGACTCCAAATAGCAAACGTTCCCCAAACCAACTATAGGGCCCTCTTTTGTGCCACAAGTAGGTAAGAACACACTGCATATAGTACATAGCCCACCCAGATTAGATAGGTGGATAGGAAGACACTTCTTTTAAGTAGGTTAGAACTTAAAAATTATATGTGGCAGACTATTCCTATTAAGTAGGTAAAGTCCCCCTTCAGTATAGGGCCCCTTCTAGTAGGTAGGTAAGTAGATAGGGCCCCTTCTAGTAGGTAGGCAGGTAGATAGGGCCTCTTAGGGTAGGCAGATAGGGCTACTTAGGGTAGGCAGATAGGGCCACTTAGGGCAGGCAGTTAGGGCCACTTAGTACAGGTAGCTAGGGCCACTTAGAGTAGGTAGTTAGGGCCACTTAGTTCAGGTAGTTAGGGCCACTTAGTACAGGTAGCTAGGGCCACTTAGAGTAGGAAGTTAGGGCCACTTAGTTCAGGTAGTTAGGGCCACTTAGTACAGGTAGTTAGGGCCACTTAATGCAGGCAGATAGGGCCACTTAGTGGAGGTAGTTAGGGCCACTTAGTGCAGGCAGATAGGGCCACTTAGTGGAGGTAGTGAGGGCCAGTTAGGGTAGGTAGTGAGGGCCACTTAGTGGAGGTAGTTAGGGCCAGTTAGGTTAGGTAGTTTGAGCCACTTAGTTCAGGTAGTTAGGGCCACTTATTGCAGGTAGTTAGGGCCACATAGTTCAGTTAGTTAAGGCCACTTTGTGCAGGTAGTTATGGCAAGATTTGGTAGGTAGTTAGGGCCACGTAGGGTAGTTATTCCACCCCTCCTCCCCATATTAAAAAAATAAAAATAATACTCAACTCAGATCCTGGCTGTTCCCCTGCCGAATCTGGAGCTTGCAGCGTGACTTCATCAAGCCGCCTTCTCCGGAATGCCAGTTCCAGCGCCTACTATGCCCTAAGCCTAGAGATAGACTTAGGGCCTAGTACGGGCAGCGGCGCGATGACAATGGGTTAAGCGGCCATTATAAGTGTATACCAGCCACTTAGCCTCAGTCGCTGCCTGCACTTCGCACGCGGCGGCTGTGAGCATTGTATCACTGGATCTATGTGACCCAGCAATACAGCATGTGGTGAGGGGGCCCCCCAAGCTCAGGTGCCTGGTCACAAGTGCGACCGCTGAGACCCCTGTAGCTACATCACTGTTACCACTCCCCACTACTACACCAAACAACTCAATCCTTTTCCCCATTGTAATGTCCCGGTGCCGAAGGTGCAATGCTATGACCTCTTGCCACCTGTACCAGGACTGTGATGTCCTCAGCTTATTTTATCTTCTTATATGCCAGCAATGGGGCATAGAGCCAGTGACTCTGTCATCCTAAGGATGCAGATACAGTAGAAAGGTGTGTTCACCCATGGATCCAGGGCATGTGCTTAGAATTCCTGGTGCTAGTAACATCACTGATGGGTCTCCATCTTCTCTAGACTCGGTTGTGGTTTTACTCCCTGCAATCCCAATCATTGTATTGTCCTTTCATACTGTGAATATTACAGGTTCCAAGGGCCATGTGCCAGTCATTACTCTTCTCCAACATCTTTTGTCAGTTTTTACAAATTGTATTGTGTACATACATTACATCCTGTATTATACCCCAGAGCTGCACTCACTATTCTGCTGGTGCAGTCACTGTGTACATACATTACTTATCCTGTACTGATCCTGAGTTACATCCTGTGTTATACTCCAGAGCTACGTTCACTATTCTGCTGGTGCAGTCACTGTGTACATACATTACTTATCCTGTACTGATCCTGAGTTACCTCCTGTATTACACTCCAGAGCTGCGTTCACTATTCTGCTGGTGCAGTCACTGTGTACATACATTACTTTTCCTGTACTGATCCTGAGTTACATCCTGTATTATCCTCCAGAGCTGCACTCACTATTCTGCTGGTGCAGTCACTGTACATACATTACTTATCCAGTACTGATCCTGAGTTACATCCTGTATTATACTCCAGAGCTGCACTCACTATTCTGCTGGAGCAGTCACTGTACATACATTACTTATCCTGTACTGATCCTGAGTTACATCCTGTATTATACTCCAGAGCTGCACTCACTATTCTGCTGGTGCAGTCACTGTGTACATACATTACTTATCCTGTACTGATCCTGAGTTACATCCTATATTGTAACCCACAGCAACACTCATAAATTATATTTATGATGAGTGTTCTGCTGGTTGCTACTAACAACAGCAAGCTTACCCTAACAGCTTATGCCAATAGAGAGGGATTACATTGCATTAGGACTGAAAGAAGGACACCCAGAGAGGAAAAAGCAGAAGGCTGTACCAGGTGCTAGATAATACGTCCTCGAGCATGTAAATAATTGGAAAGAAAGACACTATACATAATCACTATTTCTTCAAGCACCCCACCATATTCTTGCAGGTGTCAGAAAAAGGCATGCAGATATTATATAGCTCAGTTACTATTCCTTATCTCTCTACAGACATGGACAGTCTTATAGAAGACAATGTACAGAGCACCATTCTGCAGTATACTAGTACTGGTGACTGTCACCGTTTCTGGTGAATAGTTGTATATGATGTAACTACATACATAATATCATACGTATGAATGAAATGTGATGTTTAAAATATTTGCATCTTGCTCCACCCCAGCAGAACCTACATTAGGCCTAACACAATGTATCAATTTATCTGGAGTGTTCCTTTAAGGTAAAAGTCTAAGCCGACTCACTTAGGCCAAGTGGTTGCTATGAGCTCTTATTGGTTGTTATGACCTCTGATTGGTTGTTATGAGCTCTGATTGGTTGTTATGAGCTCTGATTGGTTGCTATGAGCTCTGATTGGTTGTTATGAGCTCTGATTGATTGCTATGGGCAACAAGGACAATCTTACTGTAGGCAGTTTTCATAAATAAAGACCATTATACAGTGGGTAAGTGGGTACGGAAAGTATTCAGACCCCTTTACATTTTTCACTCTTTCTTTCATTGCAGCCATTTGGTAAGATCTAAAAAGTTCATTTTTTTGCTCATTAATGTACACTCTGCCCCCACCACCCCATCTTGATAGAAAAAGAACAGAAATGTAGATATTTTTGCAAATGTATTAAATAACAAAAACAGAAATATCACATGGTCATAAGTATTCAGACCCTTTGCTCAGTATTGAGTAGAAGCACCTTTTGAGCTAGTACAGCCATGAGTCTTCTTGGAAATGATGCAAGAAGTTTTTCACACCTGGATTTGGGGATCCTCTGCCGTTCTTCCTTTCAGATCCTCTCCATTACCCTCAGGTTGGATGGTGAACGTTGGTGGAGCCATTTTCAAGTCTCTCCAGAGATGCTCCATTGGGTTTAGGTCAGGGCTCTGCCTGGGCCAGTCAAGAATGGGCACAGAGTTGTTCTGAGGCCACAGCTTTGTTATTTAAGCTGTGTGCTTAGGGTCATGGTCTTGTTAGAAGAAGAACCTTCAGCCCAGTCTGAGGTCCAGAGCGTCTGGAAGAGGTTTTTATCCAGGATATCTCTGTATTTGGCCACATTCATCTTCCCTTCAATTACAACCAGTCTCTCTCACCAAGGCTCTTCTCCCACGATTGCTTAGATTGGTTGGATGGCCAGGTCGAGGCAAAGTTGTGTTCATCCCGAACTTCTTCCATTTAAGGATTCTGGAGGCCACTGTGCTCTTAGGAGCCTTGAGTGCTGCAGAAATTCTTTGGTAACCTTGGCCAGATCTGTGCCTTGCCACATTTCTGTCTCTGAGCTCCTTGGGCTGTTCCTTAGACCTCATGATTCTCATGTGCACTGACATGCACTGTGAACTGTGAGGTCTTATATAGACAGGTGTGTCATGATCAAGTCCAATCAGTTTAATTAAACACAGCTGGATTTCAATGAAGGAGTAGAACCATCTCAAGGAGGAACAGAAGGAAATGGACAGCATGTTAGTTAAATATGAGTGTCACAGCAAAGGGTCTGAATACTTAAGACCATGTGATATAACAGATTTTCTTGTTTAATCAATTTGCAAAAATATCTACCTTTCTGTTTTTTTTTCTTTTAAAATGGGGTTGGGGGCAGAGTGTACATTAATGAACAAAAAAATGAGCTTTTTTGGTCTTACCAAATGTCTGCAATGAAACAAAGAGGTCTGAATACTTTCCATACCCACTGTAGATATATTTTGCAATCTGTCACTATTTATTTTGCATGTCAGGGGTTACTTATTCTATTTGTACACAATAGTTTTTATTATACTTCTTTTTCGTTGCTTTTATTGTGTATCTTGTAGTGTTGTTATGAAATAAAGCTTTTTATATTTTTTCATATTTTTGTGTGTGCATTTTTTCATTATAATGTACCTCTTTTTTGGTATTTGAACAGGTGGAGAAGACCTTCTGTCTGCCATCCGAGGAGCGAATTTTCAGGATAGCCGAAATGATATTTATGTAGGAATTCATCTCAAGTAGGAAAGGAGACAATCCTAAAAGAAAGAGTGACCACATATACAGTAACAACACATAATAACAGCTGGTCCCAAAATTGGAAGGACATCACAGAAGAAATGGTGAATGTGTTGATCTCCACATAAGGTTAGTTTAAAGTTCATCGAGGTGTGGAGCACGGCATTTACCAACCCACAGGTCAAGCACCCGGCAACAAAGCCTGAACAGAACCTCTTATTCGTAATGACTGGGTAGTGGAGCTGGTTACATATGGCTACATATCAGTGATAAGCCATGGCCGCAAGAAGAAGACATTCAGATCCTCCAAAACAGAGAAAGATATAGAGCTGTGTGACACACCGATGGAAGGATATCCTCCTGTTCCCAGTGATAGCATTAACCAACATAGCCAATGCTGTTGAAGAATAACAGACATCTTAGACCATGCTGAATGGTCTCATCTTCATCTCAAGGATGTAGATTCTAGTCTTTGCTTTCTTCATGGCTTTCTTCACCTCTTTGTTTCTCAGACAGTAGATAATAGGGTTTAACAATGGTGACAGTATACTATAGAGAACAGATGAAACTCGGACAATGATGAAGGAGTCTCCAGAACTGGGATCATTGTAGTTGAAAATACCTGTAAAATAGAAGATAGTAACAACTATGAGGTGTGAGGAGCAGATAGAGAAGACCTTTTGTCTTCCTTCCGAGGAGTGGATTTTCAGGATAGTGGAGATGATACGTATGTAGGAATTCATTACAAGTACAAAAGGGAACATCGCTATGAATATAGCCACCACATGTAGCAACATTTGGCTGCTCTGGATATCACTACAAGCTGCTTCCAACATTGGAAGAAGATCACAGAAGGATTGGTGGATATGATGATCTCTACAGAAGGTCAGTTTTAAGGTCATCGAGGTATGGAAAATGGCATTCAATGGCCCACAGACCAAGCACCCGGCAACAAAGCCTGAGCAGAACCTATTATTCATAACAACATGGTAACGCAAAGGGTTACATATGGCTACATATCGGTCATAAGCCATGGCCCCCAGAAGAAGACATTCAGATCCGCCAAAGAAGAGAAAGAAAAAGAGCTGTGTGAAGCATCTATGGAAGGATATTCTGCTGTTTCCGGTGATAGCTTCAACCAACATAGCCGGGAGTGTGACCGTAGAGTAACAGACGTCTAATAAAGAGAGACAACTCAAGAAAAATAAAATGGCGTCTTGAGGTGACCGTCCACCTGGATGATGGTGAACACAGAGAAATTCCCAAAGATTATCGTGATGTAAACAGTGGCAAACAAAAATGCACAAATGATCCGTCCTTCCAGGAATCCAAACAGAATAAAATCATTCAACAATGTATTGTTTTCTGCCTCCATCCAATTCACGCGCCACAACCTGCAGAAAGAAGTTTAGGTAAAATGAATTATTTCCAGAAGGTTCAATGGGGTTGAAGAGCCAAACTAATGACTCGTTCTTCTTGTTCATTCGGACTATTTGGTGGACGGTTAGATTTACATTTCCAGCAATATTCTCATTTGTATCTTTTTGCTAGATCTACAAGCCACCTAAATAAGTATAGACCTCAAAACCCTACCCCCTAAACAAATGCAGCCCTCAGATTCTGAAGTACTTCCCGCCCTGGGGTTTCGATCCTCTTCACTGCCATATATCTGTACAGCCAATGTCATGATCCAAACTATAGCATTATTGGGGCACCAATACTTTAGGAACTAGGAAAGTTGAGTTTTTTATCAGGACATTGGGCACCGAGGAACTTTCTAAAACATACAAAAAAATTGGGAAAAATATGGGGTCTTTTAGTGTTTCATTTCCTGTGGTCCCAGGCTAAAAGGGGCTAATACAAATTTTCACCATAAAATTGCCTTTTTTGGGGACTTAAGATGATTTTTTTCAATATATAATGCTCCAGACACTGATCTCGCCGATTATAATGAATATTTAACATGTAAAACCTGTTTTAGTGAGTAGATGTCCTGCACTGCTCCTACATGTATTAGTGAGGTGCATGCATATTGGTGGTCTTAGTGGGGTGCCCTTACAGTACAGTGTGGAAATACATTCCTGTATGCTTTACATTCTGGATGAGCTGTCCTTTGGGCACCGCTAGGGCCCCAATTTTTCCTTTTTTTTTTTGTACATCCCCCACAGAAGTTCTGTCCCCCTTAACCATGTTGGGAAAAAAAGCTTTTAAAACCCGACTTAAAATTCATCCATTGGTTTTTGGGAATGATCAATTTTCAAGCTGAAACCCCCCCCAAATGAGTTTTTTAACAAAAATAAATTTCTTCCGCTGAAATATGATCATTTAAGGACAAACCAAAAGGTCAGATTTTTTTGGGAAGACCAAAGTTTTGTCGCTTGTCATAAATGCACCCAAACCTAGTTTTTCAGCCTCACCTTCTCACTAATTCATCGGTTTAAAAATGGGTGGAAAAAAAAAACTTTACACCCGACCTTCACTTGAATGCAAATTTGCCCTGACAAAACTGTAAAAATCCCCCCTGGACCAAAGCCTGATTTTCAAGAGGCTGAAGACCAATCCACGTAAGGGGCTGCACCTTTTGTGTCTCACATAAAAAAAAAAAAAACAAAGAATTTTAAAAAAATTTGAAGAACGAGATGTTTTTGACAAGCCCGGTCCGGCAGACCCCGCAAACAACTGTCAGGGGGGAACCTTTTTGGTTCGGAAAAAACAAAAAACCCGCCCCTCTTAAAAGCTCCAAAAGGCCTGGGCCCTCAAGCCCTTGTCAAAAAGAAAAGTTTTAGGATTCCAAAGGTCGAATCAGGGAAAAAATACATTCTTGCTATTTCCCGATGTCTTATCAAAAATTGTATGAATCATTGCAAAACGCATGGGGTGCAGTCCTCCCAAACCATGGAAGTTTACACAAAAAAATTTAAATATGGCTCTAATTCACCCCAACTTCATTCACCCAAAGTAATGAAACTACATTTTATTTAAGTGAATTTTTTGTTTGATTTTTTACATTAATTTTTGTGGGCGACAAAACATTTTTTGCCAAAATCTGACCTTTCTGTGTTTCCCTTTAAAAGATCAAAATTTTAGCATGAAGCAAATTTTTTTTCATTAAAAAACCTCATTTGGGAGGTTTTAGATTTTATATGAGTCATTTCAAAACCAAAGGATGAATTTTAAGTCAGGTTTTAAGCTTGTTTCCACAACATGGATAAGCAACAGAATTCTTCAGGGACTGTAATTGGTAAAAAGTAATACCCAAGAAGCTCCTGTCCTCCTAAGAAAATGATTTCTAGCCCCCAGAAGCTCCTTTTTAAGTTATTATGCGGACACACTTTTCTGGAAAAAT
>JAODAL010085841.1:0-10451 GCA_025379985.1 Phyllomedusa bahiana
CCCGGGGAAAGCTCTATTGCAGAGGCAAACCGGACCCAATGGCGCTGACAAACCTCAAGCGGGCATAAACCAGGCCAAACCCCTATAAGATTCCCAACGGGCGGCAGAACCCCACTCGGCAACAACTCTAGCCGACAGGTCCAGCAGCACGGGAAAACGGAAAGCACCCCCTCCGGGGGGAGAATCAAACACCCCTTTAACCCCTTAGGCAGCCAACGGGACCCCCCGGGCCACCCGCTATAGACTATTCATATGGAAGACAAGGAGCCCTGAATACTATTATCTAAGGGGAGGTCTACTAAAAATAAGTCAGAAAATCTGCAAGTCAAAAATTCTTAGGTAATAAGCATACGGGGCCCTGGGAGTCGGAGCGTCATAAAAGGACCACCCCCAAAAGTTTAAAAGTGGGTTCCAGTTAGTTTGATGCAAAGAGCAATTTTTTTTTCGGTCTTTTACCTACCTTTATACATAAATTGACTCCCGTATTTAGCTCTCTTAGTTCGCGATTTTTTCCTGTAACTGAATTTTTTTTTTCCTTTTTTTGCTCCTAAAAATCAATATGTTACTTTGTTTATTTTGTTAGTTTTTGGGGGAAAATCCCCCAAAATACGCCTGAATCCTTCTGGGCCTGAAAATTCAAGCAGGTTTGCCCAAAATCTGTTCCCAGTCTTTCTACACATTCAAAAATCAAAACTTTTGTTCCCCCTTTACTTGCAGTGTCTGTTCGCCCTAAAACTTGATTTTTTGATCAAAAAAGTGAAAAAAAGGGGGATTTACCATTTTTCAAAAACGTTATCATTTAAAACATGCGCCGGTATGAGGGAGTCGGGAGGGGAGGTTTGGGAAATTGGGGAGGGGGGTTTTTCGGCTTGCCGTCAACCCCCTGTAAGGGGGTTGGGGACTTTTCCCCAGGAAACGGGGACCGCTACAAACAGCACCTCCGGAGGGGGGACCCCACGCATCACACCAACAACCAACGGTCCTCATTATCAAAATTTTAAAGGTATTTCACACGATAATTTCGGCGCTATTTTGCCGCGTATTGCGCTTTTTACAGTGAAATGCCCTGAAAAAGGGAAATTATGCCTCATATAAGCAAGGATTAGGAGTCTCCCCCTGCGCGACAATCATCGTTTTGTACACACGGAATATGATACGCTTTTGTTTCACAGCGATTTGTGCCGCAAGCAATGCATGTAATGGGGGCCGGGCCCCCGGGCGGGCCCCCCCCCGTCGTTAAAATACGCGCTGATCACACCGGGGTAAGCGGCGATACCCCCGTGTAAAAACCCCAAAAACCCCGTCCATGCGCGTAATACAAGCCACAATACGCAATCACGTGCGTTAAAACCGCACTTGCTCGCCCCTTTCTAAATTTTACCAAATTTATCGGGGAGCGTCCGCACCTGAAGAGCGCGTCATTTCTTTTCAATCACGCTAAATTACCATTGTCAATTATCCCGGTGTGATCGAGGGCAGGGAATTATCACCGAAGTCTATTAAAACATTGTTGGGGCCGTATTTCAGAAAATTCACCCAAGCCCCTGAAAAAAAAAACCACCCAAAAACGGTGCGGGAAACACCCCCCTCAGGTTTCCGCGCACAAGAAAAGGATTTATACCCATTCGTTTTAAGAATTTAAAAACGCTAAAGATAAGTGAAAAATCCGCGTTGTAGTCGAAAAAAATAGTTTTCTTGAGGTCGGATTGCAAAAAACTTAGAACGGTTTATCCTTCCATCGTATGTTGGGCAAACATTTGAGTCGAATCCAAAACGCCATAAAATGTGGACGCCCCCTTTACTGCCCGGGAGCCAGTTTTTATTTTTTTAAAGGGGGCGCTGATTATTGCTATGGGCACAGTTCGAAAACGAGGCCAATTCTACAGACCCCAAAAACCCGGGCGGAGAAAATATACACACAGGTGACTTTATGAGGGACCATTTTCCCTATCTTGTGTCAGCCAGCTCCGTTTCTTCCCAGCCGTATACTATCCCTCTACCCTGTGTCACTCGCTGCACTGTTCCCCATTCAAAAACAGGTACAGTAAAAGTCTAAATCTCCCCCTAAAGCTCTCCACAGCGCTGCAACCCCCCCTACACCCCCCCTCTTTTCGCCCTACAACCCACCCATCTCTCCCCCTTTGTGCTGATCTGAAATTAAAAACGGCCTCTCACCCGAACCCCCTATGCCCGGGTCCCCCAAGATTTTGCCGGCGCACCGGTTCTCGGGAACGTTACCCCATGTGTCAGCACACTCACAACCCTTCATATTTTTAAATGCGCCAAAACTCTTCTTAGACAACCCTACCGAGATCCCAAATTTGTTATCCCACCAAATTCTGTCACACATTCTCCTTCCTCATTTTCCACCCACGGCACTTATCGTATATAATATAATGGTTGGAATGGCGGGTTCATCCACTTTTTTGTTACTACCCTATTTTTATGTAACATGGCGGGGACCTTTTATAAAAAAAAAACTTCTCATCCTTTTTTCAACCCCCAACCCCTAAAGATTGTAAGCTTTTTTGCGACAGGGTCCTCATGCCTTGTGTCTCATTTGTAGTCTTTTTTAAAATATAAGCTGGTTTGCTGTGCTTATTCCCTCTATTTTGAAAAGGCTGCGGAAAGGGGACCATATAAATAAAATTTTTAATTTTATTATTATGTCACAGTGTGGCACAAGAAAAAAAAAAAATCATGTGTAGTGCGCGGTTTTTGGGGGGTATATAAGGTTGTAGGCAGTCTGCACATCTCTCATTGCTCCCGGGGGGAAAGGAGCGAGCAGAAATCCAAAAAGGGATGCGTTTTTGGGGCCAAAGGGGGCAAAAATTTAAAAAAACCTCACGGGTTGTGAAACTTTCTGCTGCTTGGTCTAAACTATTTCACCAGGGAATTTCGCCCCCATTTTGATCTTTTTTGCGCTGTAATACGGCGAACGCCCCGAAATTATGGTAATCCACAGTTCTTATAGACAACTATGGATTACGCCTCCTCTCCGCGCTCGTACAATACGATCGTAAGAGATAAGTGACACGTCAAAAAACCGCGGCAATATGTGCCCAAGAATGACTGTCAAGGGGGCCCGGGTCCCCCCGCGACTCCCGAACACCCAGCGTAATCATAGCCCAAGTGTTCGTGAGGAGACAAATTGTGAGTGACAGCTAAATTGCAGAGCCCCACGTGCCACCGACGTTAGAGGTGAACATTGGCGAGCTGCACATTGGAGCAGGTCACCACCAACGTGAACCAGGGGCCACCAGACGGGTGTCTTAGACAGTTCAGCAACCCCCCGCGGGTTCGGGGGCCCCCCAAGCCCACGTCCTCCCAACCAAAGCGCGGCGCGAAAAGGCTTACTTTACCCACCTTCCCTCCCCATCACAGCAACCCCCCCGGCTCAGTCTCCTCATCCCTCACCGATGAGGTCACGTCCATAGATCACATGATGCCACAGCCAATCACCGACCTCAGTGGCCAGAGACTGGCTGCAGGTGATCCATGAACGTGACCCCATCAGTGATGGGAGGACCTTAAGAGTCATGGAAAACCCCTTGAAGTAGCTTTTTCTATTTTCAGCCTCTCCCGACGGTTTAAAAAAAAATAAAATAATAATAATTCACAGAAAAACAAAATAGGCCTTACTCCTAAAATTTAACTTTTAATAATAACCTCTAAAAACTCTAACACTATATGTAAAACACCAAACACGTATCTCAAAACACCCCCCTTAAAGCATAGGTGTCAAATGCGGCCCTCCCGCTGTTGGAAAAACTCCCATCATGCATTTGTATAATCTATAAATGGGAATGGGGGTTTTTAGTTTCCCCAAAACTGGGGGCCGGGAGTTTTACACCCCTGCCCTAAAGGAAACCAAAAGCCAATGTAAAATCTTTCAAGCAATAATAACACTACTTACTAAAAAATAAAAATATACAATGATAGGGAAGGACGCTCTAACCCGATCATATCCCCACCTCAAAAAAAGGGGTAATCGTCCCCAAAAAGGGCGGCCCCATAAAAATAAGGCTGACCCCATAGAGCCCTATTCCTAAATAGGATATATAGGAAAACTCAAAAGGGGTCAAAAGATTGTGCTTCATCTGGTTTTTGCCTAGGGGGAAATTTCCCTATTTAGGGTTTTTACGGATCATTGCATTATTACCATGACTGATGATCCCCGAGCATTGAAAGGGGGGGGGGGGGGGGGGGGGGGGGAACGCGTCAGGGGCGCATGGGGAAGCTTCGTGGGTTTTATATCAGGGAAATGCTATAGGCAGCTAAGTATATTTTTGTTGCCCTCTTTTGCATCCCTTTGTGTATTGCCTATATATCCCATTTTGGGAAAAGGGGGTCTAAGGGTCAGCCTTTGTTTTTGGGGGGGCCCCCCTTTTGGGACATTACTCCATTTTTTTAGGTAGGGGTCATTTCGGGTTAGAGCAGATCCTTTCCTATCATCTGTTTTATATTTTTTTTAGAATATGTTTTTATTCTTGAATAGATTTGTATATGACATTTGGTTTTCCTTTTGGGGGGGGGTCAAACTGCGGCCCTCCAGTGTTGGGGAAACTAAACTCCATCATGCCCCCTTTATAGATTATACAAATGCATAGGGAGTTGTAGTTTCCAAAAGCTGGGGGCCGCAGTTTGACACCTTGCTTTAAGGATGCTTTTAATAAGGTGTTGTTGAATACCGTGTTTGGTGTATTAAATAAGTTTTAAGTTTTTAGAGGGTTTTTATTTAAAGTTAATTTTATGATAAGGCCTATTTTTTTTTTCGGGGGGATTTTTTTGTTATTGGGCTTTTCCTAAATTGCTCACAAAAATGGGACTGTGATTTTTGCCCCGACGGGTTTTTGTAAAAATGGAGCCGCCCAATAAAGGGAGGGTGAACCCCAACACACCCAATTCATCTGTGCAGATCTGGAAAGAAGGCCGAGCCCCATGACCCCCACCTCCCAGCACCAGCCCTGTACCCAGAGATCTCTACAGGAAATGCCCAGCAATAAAGGGCTGATGACACTTTCTGCAACTGTGCTGGGGAAAGTCACCGAGGCTTAAAGGGGGACTCTACTGAGAGGCTTCACCAAGGAGGAGCACACAGCAGTCAGGACTCAATACACCGCACTGCAGGCCCAGGGCAATAGTGCAGCTAAGAGCGACACCGGAGCCATAGGCCACCAGAGAAGCAGCTCCTGTACTAAACTGCGTGACCAGCTCTGCACAACCGCAGCGTGTGAACAGAGCGCAGCTACCGCATCATGTGCAGCCGCCAATGGCTGTAGAGCTCTGTATTGCGTCACTCGTAAAAGGCGCTGCCCCAGAGCAGCGACCCAGCGCCCGCACTACCACTCCCAGCAGGACTCCAGTACCTGAGCAGCGCAGACGCGGGCGCCAGCACCAGAGCCCCCAGCAGCGTCCAGAGCAGCAGCAGCTCCATAACAGCGGCGGCGGCAATAACCCGGAGCGGCTAAGACTCTGCACCCCTTATACACACGTGACCAGTCACCTGACCCCGGGGTGTTCACTGCCTGGCCCTGCGCGCTATCGCCATCTAGAGGAGGCCGAGCACACATCAGCCAAGAAACGTACGAAAGCCACGGAAAACCCCGGAAACGTACAAAATCCACTGAAACCTGTCACATTATAATGGAAACTGTACAAAATCCACAGAAACCTGTCACATTATAATGGAAACTGTACAAAATCCATAGAAACCTGTCACATTATAATAGAAAATGTACAAAATCCACAGAAACCTGTCACATTATAATAGAAAGTCCACAGAAACTTGTCACATTACAATAGAAAATGTATAAAATCCACAGAAACCTGTCACATTATAATAGAAACTGTACAAAAATCCATGAATCCTGTCACATTATAATAGAAAATCCACAGAAACTTATCACAGAAACTGTACAAAAACCTGTCACATTATAATGGAAACTGTAAAAAATCCACAGAAACCTGTCACATTCAGGGGCGTTGCTAGGGTCCTAAAACATCCGGGGCTCGAGCCCTTTGTGTTTTTCTGGGTAGGGCGGGTTCACCACGACATTTTTCACGCCCATTTTGAACTGCGGATGTTTTTTTACAGAGAAAAAACCTTGTGTTTCCTGTCACTAATTTTCTGCACATTCCACACAATCCCGTCCATCTCCTCAGCAGTCACTGTAAAAGTAAAAATCACCAAAGACAAATTTACTTTTTCAGAACTTCTCACCTTCATATGACAATACCCCCAAACAGTCACCAAAACATACACCGATACATGGAGCAAATCTACCAGACAAGTGGGTTGTTACTAAAACCCTCCTACAAAACCAAGACCCAAAACTATTACTACTTAAGGCTCAAATAATCCTGCCAGACCCCGACCCAAACGCGACTCCCACATGTGATTATCAGCTGTACACAGGCCCTAGAGACATATATTTTCCGCCATACAGTGACCAGAAAGTGGTAAGATATAGTTGTAAGTAGACTCTGCAACATATAAGTGATTACACTGCAGTTACCTTTGGTGACTCACCGGGGAGTCTTTTCTGATTTAGCTGTTCACTTTCCCTTTCTTCTCCATTTTGGTTTTAACCTTCATGTGATTCCCCCCCCCGGGCCCAAACCGTCCCTGAGGATTTGGGCACATATCTAGAATCCTCACATTTCCCCAACTCCTTAATTATAGGATACAGCCCTTCTTTTTGGTATATAGGGGCACAAAGCGTATAGGGGCCACAGGCAGTAAATTTTGGGGGGGGACAGGCCTTTAAGGGGTTGGCACGGCAGGTTAAAAAGGGGGACTGGGAGGGATATAGGGGCACTGGCGGTAATAGGGGCCACAGGCATTATGGGGGCCAGGCATATAGGGGGCACAGGGGGGTAATGGGGGGACAGCAGGGCGTAAAGGGGCCACAGGGGAGCGTAGGGGACCACGGGCAGGGAATGGGGGGCCCCGCAGGCATAGGGGGCCACAGGCAGGCGTTGGGGGCCACAGGCAGGGTAGGGGGGCCAAGCGGCAAAGGGGCCAGACATTTAAAAGGGGAACAAGGCAAGCAAAATTTTGGGCCACAGGCAGGGATATGGGGCCACAGGCAGGGGAAAAGGGGGCCACAGGAGGATTATAGGGGCACAAACAGGGAAAAAGGGGCCCGGGCAGTAAATGGGGGCCACGGCCCAAAATTTTAAGGGGCACAGGGAGGGAATTTGGGGGGCCACGGGCAGTATAAGGGGGGCCAAGGCGGCATTTAAAAAAGGGGCCACAGGGGAGGAATGGGGGGCCACAGGCAGGGGTATGGGGGCCACAGGGAGGGATATAGGGGCACAGACGGGTAGGGGGCACACGTTATGGGGGGCCCCAAGGGAGTATAGGGGCCACAGGGAGGCATTTAAAAGGGCACAGGCAGGCATTTAAAGGGGCACAGGGCAAAAGGGGTTTGGGGGGGGGGGGGGAGTAAGAAGTGGTGGGGGGGGGGGGCCCAAAAGGGTTTAGGGGCACAGGCAAGCTTATAGGGGGCCCCCGGAGGATTGGGGCCCGGCGGGGAATGGGGGGGCCCCAGGGGAGGCATTAAGGGGCACAGACAGGGGTTGGGGGGCCCGGGCAGTTATATGGGGGCCAAGGCAGGCATTAAAAAGGGGACAGGCGGGATAGGGGGCCACGGGGGATATATGGGGGCCCAGGGGAGATAGGGGCCACAGGGGGGCATTAAAGGGGGCACAACAGGGAATGGGGCCCCGCATATATGGGGGGGGCCACAGGCAGTATATGGGGGGACCCGGCTATTATTTGGGGGGGGCAGCCATAAAAAGGGGCCCCGGGAGGGATATGGGGGGCCACAGGCAGCCATTTTTTGGGGCACAGGGGAGCCTTTTTAGGGGACAGGCAGGGGTTTGGGGGCCAAGACAGTGGATGGGGGCCCCAAACACCAAAATAGGGGCCCCAAAAAGGCGGGAATTTTTTTGGGGCCCCAAAAGGAGGGATAAAATTGGGGCCCCCCAGGCAGGGATAGGGGCCACAGGCAGCCATTTTAAAGGGGCACGGGCAGGGGTATGGGGGCCACAGGCAGGGAAAGGGGCCCCAGGCAGGGATTGGGGGCCACAGGGAGGGATATGGGGGACAGGCAGGGGAAAGGGGGGGCCACAGACAGGCATTAAGGGCCAAACCCGTAAAAGGGGACACTGAGCAAAGGAAACCAAAAATACCCAAAATTTAAAAACTCCCTTAATCCCCCCCGGGGGGAGGGCTTTCCCCCTCCCCCAAGCCGCGCGCTCCCCCACTCCCCCGGGGCCCGGGCCTAGACCCTTCCCCCAGGTAGGCCGGCGGAGAGAATGCATCGGGGCCCCGGGAAAAGGCGGGCAGGGGGGGGTTTAGGGGCTGTGGGAAATGCGGCCCCCCTGGTGGGGTGCTGGGGTCCACACTGTTTCGGGCCCCGAGCCTCCCTTCCCGCCCCAAACCCCACTTTTTGTGCGGCCATCGGATGCACAACATTTAAAGGGCCATTCTCTCCACCCACCCCCAAAAAGCCTGGGGCCCGAACCGGGGACACGTTTTAATTTCCCCCCCGCCCCCCCCCCCCCCCCCCCCAATAAAACAGCCTAGGGGGCCCTGGCAATTAAAAAATAAAAATAAAAATCCCCCCACGCCTGTCCTTTTAGGGGTCTCCCGCCTTTCATTATATGAAAGGGTTCCCCCAGAAAAAAAGTTTTCATAAATTTAAAAATTTAAAATCCCACCCCAAAACCTGTCCATTATAATAGAAAATGTTAAAATCCACAGAAACCTTCACATTATAATAAAAAATTCAAAATCCACGGAAACCCCTCTCACATAAATAAAAAGTCCAAAATCCACAGAAACCTCTCACATTATAATGGAAATGTAAAAAAAACCACAAAAACCTGTAACATTATAATAGAAAATTTAAAAAAATCCAAAAGGAAACCGCACTTAAATAAAAATCCACAGAAACCTGTCCACAAAAATAAAAAAACCCCGTCACTTTATAATGGAAACAAAAAAAAATCCCAAAACCGTCACATTATAATAAAAATTTACAAAATCCACAAAAAACCCGTCACATTATAAGGGGAAACTGTAAAAAAACCCTGTCACATTATAATGGAAACGTAAAAAATCCCAGAAACCTGTCACATTAATAGAAACGACAAAATCCATAAATTTGTCACATTAAATAAAAAACTGTCCAAAATCCACGAAACCTCTCACATTAATGGAAACTGTACAAAATCCACAGAAACCTGTAACTTTTATAATAAAAATTTTTTTAAAAAAAAAACCACAGAAACCTGTCACATTATAATAAAAATCCACAAAAAACCTGTCACGAAACTACAAAAACCTGTAATTATAATGGAAACTATACAAAACACAAAAAACCTGTCACATATAATAGAAAATTACAAAATCCACAGAAACCTGTCACTTTATAATGGAACTGTACAAAAACCTGTCACTTATAAGGGAAACTGAAAAAAAACCCAAAACCTGTCACTTATAATAAAAAACGTACAAAAATCCACTGAATATTTCACATTTATAATAGAAACGTAAAAAAATCCACTGAATCCGCACATTAAATAAAAAATCACAGAAAAAGTCACAGAAACTGTACAAAAACCGTCATTTTATTTGGAAACTGTAAAAAAATCCCCGAATCCTTTCACATTTAATATAAATGTACAAAATCCATAGAAATTTGCACAAAATATAAAATCCACAAAAAACTGTGAATTAAATTTATTACAATAAAGTATAATATTCTGGGGGCCATAATGGAGTTATTCGGGGGCCCATGGGGGATTTGATTCTGGGGGACCACCAATGGATGGTTCTGGGGCCAAAAAGGATTGGTTTGGGACCAAAATGGAGTTGTTCGGGGGCCCCCCAAAATGGGGGATTGGGGGGGCACACTCTATACTACTCTACTTGCCTCGACTTGCCTCTTTTTTTTTTGCCTGTGCCCTCCCCCAAAAATGTAATGCAGTTTAAAAGAAACTCCAGGTCTGCCATCCTCAGGGGCCTCCAGGGGTTTCCACTGTTCCCCTGTGGGGCAGTTCGAGCCTAATAAATATGTATGGTAAATATTGCTTTGGCTTCCATGTATGGCAATGTTCAGCTGGAGATCCACTTAATCATATGGCAGTTGAACTTTGCCTTGGGTTCTAGTCTCCCAATAGGTAAGCCAGATGTTAGTAAGCCCCTCACCCAACCCCCAAAGAAAGGACCTTGCCCTTGGCCATTTGTTTTTCCCCCGACTGGCCGAAAACACGCCAGAGATTCTAACTGGGGGCCTAAAAAGCCATTTAAGGGGGCTCCCCAACGTTTTTTTCTTTTCTATACAAAGCTAAGTAAAATACACTTCTTTTCTATTTTCCACTGGTTGTGAGTCCTTCATTATACAGTATCAATATCATACATGCTCATTTGTAACAAT
>JAODAL010085842.1:0-10451 GCA_025379985.1 Phyllomedusa bahiana
ATTTGGTAAAAGATCAGTTATCCTTTTTTAAAACATCGGAAAAGGGTGGAAATATTGTAATTATGAACACAAACAATATACGGAGATGTTTTTACAGCCTGTTGAATGATAGGAATTGTTATGCAATTTTTGAGGAGTGACCCCCCCTCTAGATTTTTTGCTGAGTTGGAAAAACATTGTGATGATGCTTTGGATAAAGGGATTATATCAGATAAAGAGTGTAAGTTCATTTTGAGTGTGACCATCCTATGTTTACCGATTTTTACACACTCCCAAAGATCCTTAAGGGTACAAATCCATTAAAAGGAAGAGCCGATCGTTTCGGAATTTAGATTCGCTATCAGAATGCTAGTATACACTATATGTTGATAAAATATTGAGAAAATTTGTAACACCCTTTTCCCTTCGTTATACCCGTGTTTACCTCAGCCCTATTGATCAAACTGGAGGGAATCTTGTGGTTTACTGAAACCATTCTTGCATCTATTGACGTTGAGAGCTTATATAGTTTTTTATACCGCATAAATGGGGTCTGTTTGCTTTTGATTTACTATTGTAGTATGTGGGGAATGCAGTACAGAGAAAGAGGTGTTTTTGTATTGGTCTATTAGATTTCATCTTAAAACACAACTACTTTTTGTTTGACTCCAGGATTTCCACAAGCTCAGGGGGACTGCTATGGGGAGCCGTGTGCTCCCACATATGCTAATCTCTTACCTGGGTGGTGGGAGGAAGATTGGTCTTCTGTGATGATAAAATGATGAATGGACTCTAAAATTCTGTTTGGGGTCGTTTCTAGAGGATATCTTCTTTGGGGGAAACGGCCCAGAAGGACTTTTGAACATTTTGTCTCGATTCTCAATAAAAATGAGATTGGTTTGAGTTTAAACCTATGAGTACGGAATGCAGAATAAATTAGCATTTTTGGATGTTGAGATACGGAGGACCTATAATGGGACTTTTGAGTACCCATATTGTTAGGAAACCAACAAGCTTACTAACAGTTTGCTCCATTGGGACAGTCACCATCCAACTGCGTTGAAGAAGGGTATCCCACGTTGGCAGTTTCTGAGAGTGAGGCGAAATTGATCACAAATGAATGATTTCTTTAGACAGGCACATGAATTGGATCAGTGGTTTTCATCTCGTGGGTATCCAATTGAAGTAAGATCTGAAGCATTTGAGTATGCTAAGAGTATTGAATGATCGGGCCTATTGGTTCTGAAAGTGAAGGAGGAGAATGACCAGAAACTAGCGAGGATTATCACTACAATTGACAATAGGTCCAATGAGATGAGGAAAATATTGGAGTAATACTGGGGTATTTTACAGACAGATAGTGATCTTTCTGATATATTACCTAAGAAACCACAATTAACATATCATCATGGTAGATCTCTACGAGATAGACTGGTCCACAGCCATTATGATCGTCCTAGAAGAACAGGTACATGGTTGGAAAGGCGACCTAAAGGCATGTTCAGATGTGGCGATAATTGCGTTGCCTGTCCTTATATACAGCAAACTAAATCATTCTGTGATCAGAGGGGAAAAAGAGTATTTCCAAAGAGATTTTTTCAATTGTAAATCGGAAGGTCTTATTATACCTATGATGTGTGCCTGCAATCGGTATTATGGGGGTTTAAAACAGTTCGTAAAACTGCGTGTAGGATAGGAGATCACCTAGGTGATATACGGCATAGAAGGGATACAGCGATTCCCCGGCTTTGTAGGGGGACCACATAATGGTGACCGGTATGCTTAAATTTCCTAGTCATGAGTTTTGTACGCCCCTCCCCCAGGAAGGGAATTTGGATCAGAAGATCTTGAGAAAGGAAAGCACATGGATTTTCAGGGTTTAATCCGTAATCCAAATGGATTAAATGAATCATTGCAATTTGGATGCTTTTTGTAAAGCTTTTGCCTTTGTTTGTGGCTTATTTTTGTTACTGCCATAAACGATTGGAGATATCGGACCTGAGTTAGGTCTTTATTCTATAATTTATCTTGCTTTATCATTTAGGGAATATATTTATTAATGTTCTTTTTATTCCCTTTAGTTTTTTTCCCCTGTTGTTTTTGTGCTTGCCTTTTTCTATACTTACCTATGTGCCATTAAGCAATATCGTGAGTTTAGCATTCTTTTTCAATAATTATGTGCATATAGACGTCCTTTAACGCTTCATTATAATAATTTTCAATATTATATGGTTGAGGGGCTGTTGCTTTTCCGTTATTATCATACTGGTAATTAGCGTTTACTGGCGGTGTTTGTATGATAGTGTATAATGCACACTGTGGGTGTTATGCATATTGCTGTTAGGACACTATAATAAATAAGCGTATGCGCCCTTAAGCATTTTTGATGCCAGACTTGTTTGTGGGCATTTTTGATGTTCCGGTGTTGTGATCGAGTCTATGATCATAACTTATGTGAATGCGCGCCTGCACACTGTAGTGTTATGTGATCTTATGGACACCGGAAGTTACGTATGAGCGCGCATGTGCGCCTGTAATGCTGGGACGCCGGTAAATACTATGGTGCCTACAAGTTTATTTGTTGTTATGGCTACAAACGCATAGGTACCGGAAGTCACGTGCGGTGCGCATGCGTGCCTGTAATGCCGGGATGCCGGTAAGTAGTATGGTGCATACAAGTTTATTTCCAGTCATTCTTACAAGCGCATAGGAACCGGAAGTTACGTTTCGGGTGCGCACGCGACCTTGTTTATCGGGACGCCGGCAAACACTATGTTACACACATGTTTTTTATGTTGTTATGGCTACAAGCGCAGGAAATAGGTAGGTGATGTGAGCACATGGTTTAAAAGGAGGGTGTATTTTTAAAGGGGGCCTTTTTTCTCTATTCATTAGGAACTCCCTTTTTCATGGCGTAACATCTTTCAACATACCTACCATGCTCCCCTGATGAACCTTATAGAGAGGGGAAACGCGTCGGGAGACTTTCTGACCCATGTTGGGATCTATTCTACCACGGGGAGCAGATGAGTATTTGATGGGAGACTTTTTGGCCCATGTTGGGATCTATTCTACCATGGGGAACAGATGAGTATTTGATTTGCCCTTGGTAGGGAATCAGAGAGGGACTACTAGGGTTAGCCTTCTTCTGGTAGGGGCCGCCCTCATCAGGGCGATGACCCCATAAGTACCTATCTTAAGGGACAATATAGGGCTGGGACAGGGTGAGTGTATATTTATGGGGCTTTTTTGTTTGAAATTTATCTGAATTGTATCTGGAGCCTTGTTGAGAAGTACTGTTATTCCTCCCTATCGTACCGCCCTATGTGTATTTATCGTTTTATTTATATTGAGATAGTATCCACAATAGGGGTTATTTTGTATTTTAACTGGTATCTATTAAAATTGTAGTTTTATTGGGGTTTTTTCTTCATTCTGGGATGGGGTTGGGAGATAGTGAAGAAACATGTGATCTGTGCTAATTGGCGAGAGACCCAGTTCAAGATTGCCCACAATGCAATATATGGTTTTAATCTGCCCTCCACGCCAGGATTCCCAAACAGGCTGCAATCCTGCCCCAAGTGTGGAGCCCACAGGGCAGATTTTTGGCATGGCTTGTGGGACTGTGAATTCACACAAAGCTATTGGGACAGATTTGCAGCTTACATTAGGGTACACTATGGAGTGGTGCTGGATAAACACCATGATCTGCTGATCTTTCACTACCCAAGGCCCCCAGAGGGGGAAGAGGGCGATATAGCAGGGGAGGGCTGGAGAGTACCGGCAATTGTTCATATAGCCATCTTAGTAGCTAAACGATGCCTCTTGACCAACTGGATAAAACCATCTGTACCACCGATTTCCATGATTGAGAACCAAATGAAAATCTATCTTATAGCTGATAAGTTGGAAACCGAGAGATGTAAAGAAGCCCGCACGGCTGGTTTCTTCAAGCGGTGGCGCTCTTTCATAGAATCCCACTACTCAGATAGAGAGATTAAAACCCTCATGCAAGCCTTTCAGCTTACTGGCTGGTACTGCAGAGAGGAGATGGGTGGGTCATTGGGCAGACTGCAAATCTGAAAACTCAAGCCCGGAGGGTTTATGGGCGGCACGGGAGGTGACAGTTACACTTATCATTACTTGATATCCCAATGAGATGAGAGAGCACACACACACCGAGAGGTTTTTCTTTTATGTTATTTTTGGAGATGATACGGTATGCTATGTTTGTGGCAGACACTTCTGTTGCCAGGGGAGTTTTATCTACCTACTTACCTGGTCTCAGGTATACCTGAACTGTACCACATAAACTTATGTTCTTGTGTTAGCTAGATATGTACCCAGTCACACCCTGCTGTTCGTGTATGATGTTAGAATCTCCTATGTTTATATTTTCTGTATTATTCTTTTGGAAAATTCAATAAACATTTGTTTAAAAAAAAAAAAAAAGATTGCCAGAGGTCACCCATTAGGCTTCTGCCACCTTGCCTGCTGCTGCCGCTACGGCTACTTGGCACTCTACTGATGTCACGTCGCTGATGTTGTTCCACCGTGACATTTGAAGAACGTGAAGCAGACGCAACAGATGTCTCCAGTTGATCAATCAGCAAGGTCTCCATTTCCTGCATTTTACTCTCTATTTGGGTGGGTGGAAGGAAAGTGCTGAGTTTTGTTTTGTACCGGGGATCCAGGAGGGTGACCACCCAGTAACTGTTGTTCATTTTGATTGCCTTAATGCGAGGATCATGTTGGAGGAAATGGAGCATCCAAGCACTCATGTGAGAGATGGAGCCTTGATTTCCCAAGCCTCTGGGTCGAGGGGCACTAGCAAACTGATCTTCCTCATCTTCCTCCTCCGCCTCAAATTCGCGCCAACCTCTTTCCAAGGCAGGGACGTCGGTAACGTCGGTGTCCAGGAATACCTCCTCCTCCGCTTCCTCCGACACAGCTTCAACACAGCCCTGACTTGCCTCAGATGATGCACCCTGAGAGCTGATGCCCCGCCTTGCACTAGCCCTGGACCCCGAACCACTGCCTAATGAAGACCGATGAAATTGTGAAACTGTCGGGCCTTGTGGATTCGACAGAGAGAAAGGCTCCGTGTCTGCATCTGTGTCCGTCTCCTCCTCCGTCGCTGGTGGGACCTGATGTTTCAGAGTGTCCAACGATCGTTCCAGAACTAAGATCACCACAATGCTCATGCTGACAAGGGCATTGTCCGCACTGACCATTTTGGTGGCTTCTTCAAAACTGGCAAGGATGGTGCAGAGCTCTTTCACCTGCCTCCACTCTCGGTGGTTCAACACCCCGAGGTCCGCACCGCTGCTTGTCAGGCCATGTGTCACTTTGTACTGCGTAATGGCATTGCGCTGCTGCCACAATCGCTGGAGCATGTGGAGGGTGGAATTCCAGCGTGTTGCCACGTCAACAATGAGACGGTTGACGGGGAGGCCGAGCTGACGCTGCAACGCAGCCAGGCGGGACGAAGCAGGGTGCGAACGGCGGAAGTGCGCCTTCCTCAGCAGGCAGTCCAGACCCGGGTAGCTCCTTAGAAATTTCTGTATGACAAGGTTCATGACATGTGCCAGGCAAGGGATGTGCTTCAGCCTACCGATCTTAAGGGCGGACAGCAGATTTCGACCATTATCGCACACCACCTTGCCTGGCTCAAGGTTCTTGTCACCCAGCCAGCGCTCGGTCTCGTTGCGGAGAGCCGTCCACAGCTCCTGACCTGTGTGGACGGTCTCCAAGACAGATTAATTTCAACACGGCCTGTTTTCTCTGGGCCCGTGATGCCACCAGAGGACCTTGGGGGAAAGAACCTTGCACCATCCCTGCGGTTTTGAAGAGCGTGCGCCGAGCCTGAGAGCGACTGTCACCACCAGAGACATCCACCCAGCTCACCCAATGAGCTGTCACAGATATATAGCGGCCTTGGCCGTGCTTACTAGTCCATGTGTCGGTGGTCAGATGGACTTTTCCGGACACAGATGCAGACAACGCGCTTGAAATGTTAGATGACACATTGTTGGCCAGGGCAGGGCTGGCTTTTCTGGCAAAGAAATGCCTGCTCGGCATCTGGTATTGGGGGCAGGCAAGGGCCATAACGTGGCGGAACCCATCTGTGTCCACCAGACGGAAAGGCAACATTTCCAAGGCCAAAAGCCTGGCAATGCCGATATTCAGGCTTTTGGCTTTGGGATGGTTTGGGTTAAAGTGTTTCTTCTGCTCCCAAACCTGGAAGACAGAAGGCTGGCTGTTAGACTGGCCGCTGTACGGCATGCAGGTCATCAAACTGGCGGAAGGAGAAGGGGTAGGATGGGTCTCTGGTGGTGCTGGTGGTACTCGGGTGATGGTGGAGGCTGAAGCGGAGGCTGATCCATGATCATGACTCTGAGAGACATGGGCAGCTGGGTCACGCTTGGTGGTGGCGGAGGAGGCGGAGACAGAGGGTGTGACAGTGCTTGGAAGCCCGGCATCGGTGTGGCCTTTTTTGGCCAAGTGTTGCCTCCATTTCAACTCATGTATTCGATTCGCTGCATGTGACTAGACACGTTGGTGGTGGTTAAACACCTAAGTTTCTTGCCTCTACTTATGCATTTACGGCAAAGGCGGCATATGACATAGCTGGGTGAATCAGAGGCTTGCTCAAAGAAGGCCCAGGCTTGAGAGGTCCTGGACCTTTTTGACGGCGATAAGCGAGGAGCGGGGTTTACGCTGACCGTGGCTGGCGGAATCATATCAGCAGACTTGTGCGACCGCCCTCTCCCTTTTTGAGGCGGGAGCCGTACTGACACTACCCCATCGTCTTCCTCCTCGTCCAGTGATGAAGCGCTTGCAAGCAAATTCTGCTGAAAAGACCACGCTGGATCCGCAATGTCATCATCATCATCAACACAGGTGACTTGGTCGTCCTGACATTCTGCATCCAGGAGCTGCAGGCTACAAGCAAGAGGGACTGCAAGGCGTTGCCGACCGCCCGGGATTTTTGCCAATTGACCGGCTTCCTTCTCCTCCTCTGATGGCATCAGTAACTGGGCGTCAGAGCAGACAAAATCATCCTCTTTGGCCTCTTGGTCTTTGGAAATGCCTTCTGACCCCAACCGCATTTTGTTATCAAAGAGGTCTTCAGAAAATGGATTATCCACAGTGGTGGGTACACGAGTTGACATTTGGGCTGCCTTCGCTTCATGTTGGACGGATGGTAATGATGCTGATGACGACATTTGTGGCCGTGACTGGGAGGACGAGGAGGTAAGACTGCTGGATGCAGGTTGCATTAACCACTGAAGAACACATTGGCGACGATGTTCGTTACTGAGATTCACAGGGCCCTGACCCAGCAATGACAGGCCTGACGGGCCTGCAACCGACGATCCGCTGGCATGCGTGTTGTTGCCAGCACTGGAAGGAGCACCTTCTCTGGTACCTCTGCCTCCATGTCCTACCCCCCTCTTTGCTCGCTTACCACCTGCATTTCGCTTCATGTTCAGAAAGATAAAAATGTAAAAACGTATCGAAGAGTTTTTTACAGTCTCTTATTGAAAGATGGCAAATCACAGCTATTCTCAAATCCCTCTAATTTCCTACAGCCAACTAGGATTAGAAACTGAGATGTTTCTAGCGAATAGCTGTGAAATGCGGTCTGGTGGAAGAACCGTAAGACAAAATCAACAGTGTTCTTCCTTCAGTCCCAGGGATTACAAATGCCCAGTAGGACTAGGAAATGATAGTTTTCAACAAAATATCATACAAGTGCACTATCTGCGCAAAACTGAGATTCAACGAGCCCAATAAAACTATTCAGAAGTTAGATGGATGAGAAATTGTGTTTTTTGCAGCAATGACAAACGAGAACAGTTGCTAGAAACTTTTTGCATCAGAATTGTCGTACAACGTGGCTATTTGAAAAAACTAGGGCCGCACCACGTGCAATACAGCTATTTAAAAACTATTCGGTTAACAAACAGTGTTTTTTGCACCTATCACTACACCTGTGTTGACTACAAAATTGCTGTATTCAAATGTAAGTGCAAGGTGCCTCTATCAACAATGCTGGACTGTGCCAAAGTGAAAAAAACCCCTCTCTGAACTGTATACGGATAATAAAAGTGGAGTTTTGCACCTATTAAATACAACGGCGCTGACTACAAAATTGCTGTATTCAAATTTAAGTGCAAGGTGCCTCTATCAACAATGCTGGACTGAACCAAAGTGAAAAAAACATCTATCTGAAATGTATACGTATAATAAAAGTGGAGTTTTGAACCTATCAAATACACCTGCAGTTACTAGAAAAGATCTGTATCCTAATATAAGTTCAGGCTGCCCAACATACAAGTAATATTTCACCAGAAAACTGTTAATAAAATGCCATTGCAATGCAATGTCTAAACAAAGTCTGGGCTGCACAATATCCACTCTCCTTTAAAGAGCTTGTCTGTGTTCACCCGGGCCCCCCCCCCCCCCTCACCACCCCGTGACTGTACAGCGCTAGATGCTCCTTTAAAATTCTCAGCCTAAGTAACTAAAATCTGCAAATCTCTAATCTACCTAAGTTCTAATGTTCACAGCTAAACGCATAGCTGTCTGTGTGAACAAATATAACAATTTTGCTGAGCTGTTTGGACAGAGACCGAGCACACGTCCTGCTATTATGAGACACTGACACATACTGAGGCAGAACAAGAAGGGCTGTTCTATGTAAAACGAGGTCATGTGATTTTTCCAGCCAATCGCAACCATACACATCCCAGTCATGATGACGCACACACAGCTCACCCTGCTCTATTCTCTAAGCTGATTTGCTGGCTGCCAAAATGACCCTAATAATCGCTCAACTACTCACAACATGACCTCCTGTGCCACTTTCAACATCTATACTTTGCCGCCTACTGCAGAAAGCAGGGGATATTGGCCCCATTTCTTCGCTGCCAAGTAGCTGCTGACTGCCCTCCTCAAATTGTTCATCCTCGCTATATAGTGGCGCTGAGCCCAGACCACATAGTAGATCTCTGGCTGAGGGAACCGGATGGAACAGAGGCGGGCTGAGGACAGGTGAGGGCCGCTGACCCGCTCCCGGGCCATGCCAACTAAGGGTTGTGTCTGACGTTCCCACCGACTCTCGGCTGGGGTTGTCAGACGTCATCGGGGAGGAAGTGGATGGCCTAGTCAACTAATCAAGAACTCTTGGGTTGCTAGTCAGCACACGGCCGCTAGATGACAGCGGCAGTTGTGGCCTCACCGAGTGACCCCTGCTGCGACGTCCCCTTGCTGTGCTGCGACCTGGGCTTGAAATGTTTGTGCCTCTGCCTTTCGCAGGTGAAGAGCCTGCCACCTCTCTGTCTGACATACTGTTTGTTCTAAAATGTACAGACACTGTATATGATAAATACACACCCTGTATTTGACTCCAAATGAACCCACTAAGAAGCTTGGGTAACCCTTGGATATAAATTGCGCTCCACAAATGGGCAGGAAAAATTGACTTGTATGTGCCGTTTAAAAACAATGTGTATTTTACTGAATATAAAAGCACAAACAGGCTTAAATTTAACCTTCGGTATGAATTATGCTACAGAATTTCTTCTGTGGCGGTGAAAAACAAAGTTTCTTTTACTAATAACAACTGCAGAACAACGCTTAGTTAACCCCTGGGTGTAAATTGCGCAAAAGAATTGAGCAAAACCCAAAAAAACTACGAGCTTTGTAGCGTGTTACAATTGTGTGTTTTCTACGCTACACAACAAGAGTAAAACTTGTAATTAACCTTCGCTTGTGAATTATGCTACAGGAAAATGTCTTTTTTGCCGGTGAAATAAACGTTTTCTTTTAGTCACCACAACAGCAGAACAACGCTTAATTAACCCCTGTATGTAAATTGCGCAAAAGAATTGAGCAGCCAAAAATGAAGTGGTATTTGTATTGTAAAAACGCTGTTTCTTTAAATGAATACAACAGGAACAGGCTTAGATCACCCTTGGATATTCAATGTGCTGTGAGCAGATAGCATTAAAATGTATATGCAGCTGCACTGGACGCACACTGGACTTCAGATCCAATATCCAACAAAATCAGAAATAGAACGTTAAGAGTAGTGTTGAGCGATTATTATCGACAAAGTTGAAATCGGCAAGGTTTTATTGGTGATCGAAATTTCCAGATCAAGCGATTAAAGGTTAAAATCTGTGCATCATCTATTAAGATGCGCCTTTTTTCGGGGGCTTCCGTAATTTTGGCGGCCAGCAAATCAATTACAGAATAGAGCAAGGTGAGATGTGTGTGCGACGTCATGACTGGGGTGTGTATGGTTGCGATTGGCTGGAAAAAAACACAGACCTTTGTTTTTTCATAGAAAGGTTTCCTGTTTCAGCCTCAGTGTTCCCCAGCGTTTAATAGGGATAGGGGCCTGCGTTTGCCTGTGGCCAAACAGTAGCGAAATTAGTCTATTTCGCACAGAGAAACCTCTA
>JAODAL010085843.1:0-10451 GCA_025379985.1 Phyllomedusa bahiana
GCCCCCTTTTTGTATGGGCAGGGAGGGGAATTGGGAATTTTTTCATGTTTTTTTGAGTTTTTACAAGTTTTGGGGTGTTGTGGTGTGTTTGTGGTATGGATGGGGTAACATGGGGTCCGACACCGGGTCCGCCCTCCCGGGAAGGAGATTTGGAGTCAGCTTACAAATGGGCCTTTAATGTAGTTTCATGGAACTTTGGGGGCTCATTGTAAATCAAAAGAGCATTAGTTTTTAAATTTTTTTTGCGACCAACAACCCAACATTGTAAATTGCAAAAAACGCATTTGGGGGGAAAAAATTTTTTTAGACTTAAAAGGCTGGATAGGATTCGTTTAATACGGTCTACTTTTATGCTAGAGGGGTCTCCATACTATAGCGAAAAGCCCCCTTTCCACTGTTGATGTCCACTTAAAACCCTTCTTTAGAAAACGTGTACAGCCAAAACGGGGAGGGGAATATGTCCTGGGGGGGGTATATCACCCCCCCCCTTTATTATTTTCTGTTTTGGAACAATTGGCAAACTTCTGGGCTCTTCCCACGCCCCCTTCTTTTGAGGGGAGACTTTAATGCAAACCTGTGTAAAATATGGATGCCTGCATCCACGCCATCGCATATCCCACTTTAGAGCAGGGGCAGACCTGGGGTTTTTGACAGAGGTTGGGGGGGAAACTCCGGCAGATAGACATTTCCATCTATTCTGAAACCCCTCGGGGTCCTTCTCGCATAGCCCCCGCCTTGAAAGCGGGGAGTTTCCCCCTATGGGGGGGGGGCGCGAGTATTGCTGAGAAGTATCTCAATCATCCCCCCTGCTGGTGAGGGTTCCAGCAGACTGGAGGGCCAAAAAGGGTTGAGGCTAACCCCCAAATGGTTGGCAGTTCCGAAAGTGGGGGAAAAGTGAGGGGGGGTATAATCAGTATTGGGAGGACAATGAGGGTTTGCTGACCCTTTGAAACAGGGGATCCCCTGAAGGCTGTGACTAGAGGGACTCTTATTAATGCCATGCATCACACAGAGCAAATTTTAAGCACGGAGGGGGGAATGGGAAGGGGGGTTGGCACAGGCAGAAGCAGAATATAGAGGCAAAACCGGGTGAAGACCAATAAACAAATGGAAAAGAAAAAAAAGAGCTTATAATTTTCTTCTTACCCAGTATACGAGAAAAATTGTTACGCAAGAAAGAATTCGCTGAGGGGGCTAAAAATGGGAGGGCTTTGGCCCTTTTTTCCAGAACGGAAACCCCGGACGGTGGTGCCCGGGTTAGAAATTCGAGGGGGGAAATGGTGACTGATTCTGAGGGGAAAAGTGCACAGTTTGCAAGAAATTATAGACTTTTTATTCCCCTAACGTTCACTCCCAGGGTGAAATCAAAAATTTCCTTGGGCAATTTATTACAGTGCTTTTCGGCGAAAAGGGAAACATGGGTCCAAACACAGAGGGTGAAGTCCAGAGAGCATTAGATGTGGCCGGTGGGAAGGCTAGGCCCAGATGGTATCCCGGTGGAATGGTTTAAAATGTACATGGGGGGGCTTGGTCCCCGCCTGGTGGAGGGGGTTTAAAACACCCCTTTTAAAAAGGCAGTTGCCCTTTTCGCAAAAATGAGGAACAAAAATTTTACATAAGAGGGGTAAGCCGCCCGATTTATTCAAACATACCCCCTATTTCACTTATCAACTTGGGCGCAAAGATCCTAAAACCAAGGTCCTGGCGTTTTAACTTAACTCCCTTAAACCTCTCTATTGTTGGGGGTGGACCCAAATTGGGGTTTTTCCCGGGAAAAAACCCCCAGACATAAACCTTTGGAGACTTTTTTCAAAAATTTTCAAGTAACTACGAGAAGGGAGGGCAAAGGGTCATTGCTCACTTTTAATGAAAAGGGATTTTACTCCCAAAAGAGTGGAGTTCATGTGGGGGTGTTGGGTTCCCTGGGTTTACCTGCAGAGTTTCCCTTTAAAAGGGTTCAGAAAACCTTTTCTGGAAAACCAACGGCAAGGGTATTGGGAAAAAGGATGCTTTTCTGACAAATTAAATTGGGTAGGGGGAAATCGGGAGGGGGGCCCCCTTTTCCCCCCTTTTTCTGTTTGCCCAAAAAATCGAACCTTTGCAATTCTGTTAAAAATAAACCCCTTTTTTTGAAGGGGGAAATACAGGGGGTATCGGAGAAGGTGGGCTCTTTATGCTCGATGATTTACTGGTCCCATTTTGGGAAAAACCCCCGGGGCTCTTTTGGGGGCCCCCTCTAGGGGTGCGGGGGACTTTTATGGGGGCCCTTTTCCCGGGGTTTAAAAATAAACTGGGCTTAAAAGGGCATTTCTATTTGTAGTGGGATGAGGTCCAGCGTGAGGAAAATCTCCTTTCAAGATGTCAGATTTGGGAATCCCCCGGAAACAGTTTAAAATATCTCGGCATACAGATTCCCCAAAGATTTTGCAGCGGGGTTCCCCGGGGCTTTTAAAATTTATTTAGTGGCAATGAACAAAAATTTCGGGAAACTGAAGGAAAATTTGGGGAAACGCCTTTCCCTTGATTTTTTGGGCCGTAAATTTTCATTATTAAAAATGGGCCCTTTTTACCAGTGCCCGTACCCTTTTATAGGGGGAGCCCCCACAAAATTTTTCCTCAGGTGCAATTTTTCAGTTGTTTAAAAAACAGCCCCTTTTTCATTCCCTGGGCAGGTAGTTTTCCCCCCCGAATAGGGAAACACACACTGAGGGCCCTCAAAAAGATGGAAAGGGGGTGGCGCTTTCCCGGGTTTTCATATCTATTTTGTGGGCAGTCCAGCTGTTTCCCATGCAAAAAAGGGGGGGGGATTTAAAAAAAGGGGGGGGGGAATTTGGGGGGGGGGGGTTCAACGGGGCCCCGGGGGACACTGAGGCCCGCCCCTTTGTTGGGGCAACGAGGCACCCGCAATTTTGGGCCACATGTATGAATTTCCCGGGGTTTTGGGGCGCACCTTACCCCTAGTTTTTTCCGGGGGAAATCCTTTCGCCTGATTTATGGTCGGGCCGGGGGGCGCTCATACTACAATTAAAAATTTCCCCTGACTCGCCCCGTGTTTTAGGGGGGCGTGCGGGTCCGAAAGGGGCCGGTGCGGGGCTGCCCCCCTTGGAAATTTGGCGCCCGGGGGTAGGCACTCATAACTGCCCGGGGGAAAAGGGCCGCCACGCCCCCCCGTTTTGTGGGGCGCAGTGCGGGGAACCCAGGCGCGTGCGGCGCTGCCCCCCTATTTATTCGCCGCCGGGGGTGTTGGGGCACTCATTTCATCCGGGGAAAAGTCCCCCCGCCCCCTCGCCAGTGGGTGTGGGGCACAGTGCGGGGGGCATGGGGGGCGGGGGGACTTAGGGCGCGTGCGGGGCTGGGGCCGAAAAAAATGGGTTTCCCCATGCGAGACAGGCTTTTAAACCCGGGGAGAAAAAACATTCCAGATTTTCGGGGGCGGAGTATGAATCAAAAATCCCCCTTTATAAAGGCGTTTTTTTTAAAAAAGGGTTTTCAGGAAAAAGGGGCTGAAACCCAAAAAATAAAAAATACATAAAACAAAAAAACAAATTTCCAAAATCCCAATTTTAAGAATTAGGATATTGGGGAAAATTTCCGGGAAATACATTTAAATTCCCAAACCAAAACAGAAAAGGAGCGACAAATGGAAACCCTTAAAAACCTATGGGAAGTTTAAAAACCCAAACAGAATCCAAAGGGCCGGGGTAGTTCAAAATACAGGGAAAAATTTCTGAAAAAAAAGCTTTATTGGGTTTAAACTAAACCGGGTAAAAATTTCCCAAACTCAGCCAATCAGGAAATTTGGAGGGGACAGAGACCCCCTTTAGATATGGAGAAAATTTTTGACCAAATCAAAATAGGGGCGACAAAACCCATTCTGTTTTATGGGGGGAAGTTTGACCCCAATCGAAATTCCCCGGCGGGATAATTAAAATACCCGTGAAAAGACAGAAAAGCAGGTTGGCTTAGCTAGGGGGGTGCTTGTCTATCCCAGCCCAAACAGAGGCGCCGAGCTACTTTTTTCCCCTTAATTTTTCTGGAGAGATGGGCGCAAATGAAATCCCGGGAATCAACCCCCGTGCCCGGGATGAAGTAAAATTTAAACAAAAAAAAAACATTTTTTAAAAAATTAAAAACTTATCAGATAAAAGCCGGGAAACCCCTTCCTTTTTAAAAAAAAGCAATTAAAACCCCAACAACCGTTTGTCGCCGAACCCCGGGGCCCAAAATTTGGGGAAATTTCAAAAAAAGATTCCCCCGGGAAATACCAGGAAAATTTAAAATTTGTTTTTAAACTATTTCAATTTGGTTTTGGGATAAACCAAACCAAACAGAATAGGGGCGACAAGGTCCGAATTAACCTATGGAGGAGGGAAATTGGGCCAATTTAGAATAGGGCGGGCAATGCCCCATTAATTTTCCTATGGAGGAAAAAATTTAAACCAAAACATATTCAAAAGGGGGGGACAGTTTTAAAAAACAATAAAAATTCCCAAAAAAAAAGCTGATTGGTTGAAGCCTTTTGGGGGTTTTGTCCAGCTTAGCCAATCAGACGCGAGCTACTTTTCCCCCAAAAGTTCTTTGGGGAAAAAAAAATTCTGACGCGGCCCCTGTGATTGGCTTTAATTTAAAAAAAAGGGCCATTTTTTTGGGGCCAATTGGGGGGAGCAGCGCGCTCCTAGGGGGTTTTCTTATGGGAATCGAAATAAAACTGTAAAATGGCCCCAAATCAAAATTTTTAACACTACAAAGTTGTCCCAATGGTGTATAAAAAATGAATAATAATATTTGGGGGTTTAAAGAAAAAAAATAAAAAAATAATAAAAAACTTTTTATTTTTTTTATTTTCCCTTAAACCCAAAGGGTCAATGTATGGGGGGGCAACCAAAAAAAAAGAAAAAAAAATATTTTATTGATTTAATATTTATTTTTTTCCCTTACCCCCATTTTTATCATTCCTTTTAAAATACCATGGGAACCCCCTTCTGTATGTTATAATTTGATTTTGGGCCCTGTACGTTTTTTTTCAGATTGCATTTGAAAAACCCCTAGGGCAACGCTCGCCCCTCCCATTGGGGCAAATAAAAAGGCGCCTCTTTAACTTAGCCAATCACAAGGGGGGGGCTCAGGGAAATTTCCCCTTTCCCCAAAGAACCTATGGGAAAAATAGCCCCCGCATCTGATTTTGGGGCCTAAGCTGGAAAGGCCCCCCCCCCCTTCAAAACCCAAACCCGCTCGTTTTGCATTTTTTCTGTTTTTTTGAAAATGTCCCTTTTAAAAATGATTGGTCCCAAATTTTTTTTTTTTTGGATATAATGGGACCAAAAATTTTGCTCCTAATTCTTTATGGTCAAATTCCCCCTCCAAAAGGGTTTTAAAAGGGGCATTGTCCCCTCCAATTTTGATTGGTTTAATTTTTCCTCCAAAGGGTTTTAAAAGGGGGCATTTTGCGCTCCCCATTCCCGTTGGCTGGTTTATGCCCCACCAATGAGAAAAGCCCTTTAAAAAATTTTTAATTCCCCCCGTTTTTTTCCCCGGCCCATTCTCTCTATTTCAATTTTTCCCCATGTAGCGCCGGGGCTCCCGGGGGACAATCGCGTTGTTCCCGGGTTTTTTTCTGCTTTATTTGTTTTAAAAAAAGGGTTTGCTTTTATTGATAATTTTTTGACACTTAAAAAAAAAAAAATTTTTTGATTAATAAATTCATGCCGCAGGCCCCTTTGGGGCCGAGATTGCATGGGGGCCCCATCTCTCCCAAAAACTTTTAATGGGAGAAGTACTCCCCGTCTGATTGGTGGGATAAACCCAAACACCCGCTTGCTCAGGGCCCAAACAGCCTTTTTTCTTTTTTTTATCCTGTATTTTGAAAATTTTCCCCCCTGTGGATTTGGTTTTGGGCTAAACTTCTCCATAACTAGAAAAATTGGGTCTTTGTGCTCCTTTTTTTGATTGGCCCAAACTTGCCAAGCCCCCCCTAGCTCAAACCAAAACAAACTCTTTTCTGTCTTTTTACTGTATTTTGAATTTTTCCCCCGTGGGTTCCCCGATTGGGCAATTCCCTTTCCCCCTAGGTTTTTTTTTGGTTCACTGTCGCTCCTAAATTCTGCTTGGGGTGGGTTTTTGCCCACCAATGAAATTTGGGTTTTAGAATTTGAATTACTTTTATTTCCAGCAATTTTTCCCAAAATAAAATTCTTGATATTGCGCCGTTCTAGATTTTTTGGGAAAGGGGTTTTTTTTTTTTATGTTTATTTTTTATTTTTCAGTCTTTTTACACTTTTTTCCCCCGCCTTTAAAAAGGGCGTTTTTTTTTGGGGGAATCATACTTCCTGTTTGCCGGAGGGGGGCCCCGTTCTGTGCATCTTCGACGTTTCCCCTCGATGCCCCGACCTGTTTATTTTGCCTTGTCGGAGGATTTAGACCAAAAAAAACGGGTCTGCCGTGGGAGTGCCGAGCGTGCATGCCCTCGTTTGCCGCCCCCCCTCTAATGCCTCGGAGTTTTCGAGCCCCCCGCTCCCCCCGGAACGCCTACCCCGCGCCCAACCCGCCCCCACTGCCCGCCCCTTCATGGGGGGGGCGCAGCTGAAAGTGGCGAACACTGGCCTAACACTGATTCCCCGCATCCGCAGTGGATTCGGGCCGGGAGGCGCGTATACCCCAGAAAAAACAGGCGAAAAGCCATTCATACATTCCCCCTTTAGTTACAGCGGGGGAAATCCCCGATACAACTTTAAACCTCCCACTTTGGCGGCAACAGTTGAAATTTTTGGGGGAGATTTTTTGGGAGTCTAGGGGGTAAAGGAAGGGTGGCATGGTCCCCGTACATACCTCTTGGGGGAAAGGGGGAGGTCCCCAGAGCGGGAGTCTGATGGATTTAAATGTGGCCGCAAAAGGGCATTAAATACTTGGACAACTAATGTAGACGGGAAATTTCCTGACTTCCGGGAGTGGCGAATAGATAAACTTACAGGGGGGAACCTTTTAGTTTTTTCAGCTGCGTCATGCCTGTTTTAAAAAAATTTGGGGGGGTACCATCCAATTGATGTGGGGCTTGGAGAGGGTGGCTCGGCCGAAGTACCAATAAAAGGGTGTCTACATTTTATAAAACCATAATGCATGTCACCATCTTATTAAAAAGGCCTTTGAGAAATGGTGCGGGGACATTGCAGAGCTAGAACCCCACCATTTGGAAGAGCTGGCATCTTCGTGGAATCCACGTAATTATTTGCTGAGACAACTGATACAATTAAGGGCTAACGGGGTATATTATACACCTACCGATGCCTAATGAAAAACTATCTAGCCGACTTGCACTAGATGCAACAGTGCGAAGGTTCCCTCTATCATTGGTATGGGATGCCTAGGTTTGAGTTTTTTGGGCCCCCGGTTCATGAGTTCTTGAGCGGAAGCTGGGCCTCCCGGAGTGTGTCTCCTGAAGTTTCCCTACTGGCCTCGTAGAAGATATAGTTCAGACAAAGCTGAGCGACAGCTAAACAGATTTTTATGTTTTATGCCCCAAAAAACAACTATAAGCTGGAAAGCCTCCGGGTGTCCATCTCTGGGACACTGAAAAAAATTTTGTGAAAGGGGACCTGGCAATGTACAGGCTCACCCTTTGAGCGCGGGGGTATAATAAATTTTGGGGTATTGGAGCGTGTGGATGCTTCACAAATTGGTTAAACGGGACCGTTGTGTTGTAGGGTTGAGGGCCGGGGGGAAAATGGGGATTATGGGGTATGTCGTTTTTATTTAAAAAAATGGTGAAAGGGGTAAAGGGTACAAGGTAACAAAAAATTTATAGTTCGCTTAAAAATGAAGACTTCACACCTATCGACAATATTTTTAAACTGAAATGGTCAGGTTGTAAAAATAGATAATTGATGTGTTTCAGCCAAAAGTTTTAATATATGTTATGCATGAATTGCAGTTAAAAATTTGTGATGAATTGATGTTTTTGGAAACCCCCAAAATTTTTTTTCAAAATAAACACTTTAAAAAAAAAAAAAAAAACCAGGGGTTGTCCTACCCCCTTTTTTTACTGTAAAATGTTTAAAACCCGGGGGTTTTTTGGGTAAAATTTGGGTCCGTGTTGACCCAAAATCGCATCAAAAAACATACTTGATTTTGGGTCCAAACACGTTCCCCACACAGCTGCGTTTTGGGTCTGTGTTTGGATGCAGGAAAGGGTCACCCCAATCTTTATTATAGGGCTGCTGCTGTTCTTTTCGCTCCAAAAATTAACATGCAATTCTTGGGAACGGTCCGTAAAAGGGGATCCGACAGACGCAATGTAAACACCATGGCGATCATCATTTAATGCCAATAGGGTTTTTTTACATTGCGACAATGTAAACACCGTTTTCTTGTCGTACGTGTTTGGCATCCAAAAGCGTTGTTCACATGAAGCAAACACCCCCTTGAACATACCCTTATATTTTTGACCCCTTTAAATCACAGGCCGAAAAAGCCTTAATAACCAGCATATTTTTAGTTTTTGCTGCATGTTCACAGTCATTACTTTTTTTTTTTTTTTCGGGGAAAAACTATATGGGGTATTTTTTTTGTGGAAGAAATTTTTTTGGGGGGCATAGATTGATACACCCATAAAAAATTATAAAAAAGTGTTTTTTGCTTTTTTTTTTTACCCATTTACTTCTCACACTAAATAACCCATATTTAAATTTAGTTATTACGGTCGTGTGGATACCTAATTTTTTAATGTGTAATATATGTACATTACGTTTTATTTTATTATTTATTTTTTTCACACTTCTTTCTGTGATTAACCCTTTGTTTTTTTAATTCCTACTAAGGGATAACTATATTTACACTTTATTTTACACTTATAATGTATTAGCATACTTCTGTATGCTAAGGCCTGTTCACCAGGCTTAAAACCAGGGTATTTTTGGGCCCCTAATTAGGGCCGGAGGGCCTATTGGGTGAAAACGTCCTGGTCTTACGGTAATTCACAGTTCTCATAGAGAAACAAGGATTACTCCCTCTCCCCCGTCGCGAAAAACGCCGAGGGGGGGGATAATTGACAGGTCACTTTTTTAAACGGCGTATACGCGCCGCTTAATATTGTCTATGGGGCCCCCGATGTGCCGGCCCCCCCGTCCCTCCCCCCCTCCCACCGCCCCCCCCGGCCAACGGCGTAATTGCGGGGGTAATTACGTCCCCCCAGTTTAACCCCTTGAAAAATACCTAAGATACTACATGCTTTTCAAATGACACAGGTTGCTGTTAGGGCAGCACACATTGATGCCCTTACAGCAGGTTTACCACAAGGACAGCCGTTGGGCTGTTTTAGGTCCCCAGGGTTGACTATAAAGACATACTCTTGGCTCCATCAGGCACTGGGAAACCCTGGCTGATCGGGCAGGAACCCCTTGATCAGTCCAAATTCAGACCATGGCAATAAAGGGAAAAAAGAGGGGATTGGGAAAAAGCCTCCGTCCCTATCTTGATAAAAAAGCGCTATAGTGTAGCTGTGGGGCTGAGAACGAAAACCCCCGCGTTTAGACAGTTTTGTACTAGTTTTATTTAAAGGGACTCAAAAACATAGTAGCTAAAGCAGAAAATCCCCTTTTTAAAGGGGGTTTCTCGCTACGAAATTATAGTTTAAAAAAGTAGGACCAAAAATGTAAGCAGTACCTTGGGGACCATTAGTAAGTGCCCGCGGGGTACTCCAGCTAAACCCCCCTTTTTTGATCGGAAAGCGTGTCTATGGAGATCAGGGGAAAAGGGCGTGGGCGAGAGATGCAGGGGGATTGTGCATGGGCAAAGTATATTTTTTTACTGACAGCAAGCAAGTGGTGCGACGTGGGGTGCAGGGGAGGGTGGTTTCACTGAAGCAATCAAGGGGGTACAACTGGGGTGCGGGGGGAGGGTGAGCTTTTCATGACAGCGATCAGAGTCCTGCACAGAGAAAGGATCATGTGCAGTCCCCTGTAAACACAAACAGATAAAGCATATACTTTTTTTTCTGCAGATCTGTAGAGGTCAGAGGTGTAAAAATTGCAGGGTATATACTGTGTGTGAGAGACAGAGAAAAAAAAATCACCTATCTTCCGAGATCCAAAAGCAAAAGCCCATTTCTAATTACAAAGTTTGTAAGAACAAGAAATTTTAAAAACACTATCGGTTACACTTACTTTTCACTTCCAAAGACCGAGAGAAATTCTCCCTCCTTCAGTTCATACAGAATGAATCCTTAAGTGAACTTTGGGGTGTCTGCAGTGAGAGAAGATACACCCTGCTGGGGGAGAAACACGCCCCTCCATTTCACAAGCTCTGTTTAGCAACCAGCATTAACGGCTGCCAAATGGTGAAACTAGGAAAACCCCCTTAATCTTCTGTGTGTTTCAGTCTAGACACAGATGTATTTAAAATGCGTCCTATGTTGTGACAACTGGCATTGGAAAAACAAAAAAAATGACTAATTTAAAACA
>JAODAL010085844.1:0-10451 GCA_025379985.1 Phyllomedusa bahiana
CCCCACCCCAAATACACCCATGTCTTCAGCAGGGACCCTTTTCCAAGCTTGATTTTCTTTATAGGAAAATGCCAAAAAACCTTTAAGTAAACATCAATTGGGAAAGTTTTTAGTAATCCATTGCAAAAACACACCCTCTTCTCTTGCTTTTTTAAATTTTTTTTAAACCCAACCAGGGAAACATTTTAATCCCCCTTTACTAGGGAAAGCACTTTTTTTTTACAGCCCACGTTGTTTAAAAATAATTATAACAAGAAAAAAGATCTTTATGAATAAAAAATGCCATATACTCAATGAAAAAAAAAATTTTTTAACTAAAGAAAAAAAGTTCTGAATAAATTTATCTATAAAAAAAAAAACCCATTTTTTATAGGTACCATTAGTTAACGAATGTGCAAAAATTTTAATATTGTGTATCTGACATCATTTTCTAGGTTAAAGCCCTGTACATAATACATTTAGGAGTTAATTATAAAAAAAGAAATAAAATTTTTGTTTAATGGTGAAAAAAAATCATATTGAGATGAATTAAAGTAATTTAGTTGATCAGGGAATAGGCTTTTTTGGCATATTTGTAATTCTTTTTTAGGGAAAATCACTTTAATAAAAATTAATTTTTTACACTGTTATTCTTTTAAAGTTGCTCAAGGTAAAAAACATACCCACTTTTTTAATTACCCAAAAAATTTAAATTTGTCCAATTCCAAGTTTTGTGGGACTACAGTGCCATCTCCTTTTAAGGTGGCCAGGGGGTAGGAGAAGGAATGAAATAGTTTTTTTTATTCAGTGGTGATCTACAGGGAAGTTATATGCATTATTGATTTTACAAAAATTTCCATGTTGATGCTACATCGGGGTGTAAGTGTTTCTGACCAAATCATGCCATTCCTATTTAAGTTCTATGCCCAACTTTCAGTAACAAAACACCGGGGCAAGCCCAGTCAACCAAATTCACTCTTACATTTCCCATTAAAATTTCCCAAAAATTTTACTTTTGAAAAAAGGTGTTGTAGTATTTGGGGTGGTTGGTTTAAAACAGGTGGACCACATAAATTTGTATTGAACTGTTTAAAATTTTTTATATATATTTTTGTACCATTGTATTTATTATTCATCTTGTGGATGTGACATTTTGCCCTACTTTTTTTACCCAAATGCTAGATCTGCGCCACTCTTTTAAACTGGAAAAATATCTTAAAAGGGCTATTTTTGAACACTTATGTACATTGATTTCCATTTTATTATAATGCTTATAATATTGCTCCTCTTGCCCCAAAAGTTTTTTTTTCATGTACTTACTTTTTTTTGCATGTTTTTATTATACACATGAATAAATAAACTTTATTAACTTTTATTAATGCTCCTATTACTTGTATAGTAGGCAATTTTTGTTTTAGGGTTTAAATCCCAAAAAATTTTCAAGAGCCATACTACTTTTTGGCTATGGGTTGGCTTTTTAAATTTTACATTTCAATAATATAAATATTATTATATATAAATATATATATATATATATATAATTTTTAAAAAATATATAAATAATATATATATATATTTAAAAATCATACTACTTTATGTGGATTATTTAAAGAATTATCAAAACCATGATACTGTCAATAAAAGATGGTAAAAACAAATGATACCCTTTTTTATCACTATTTACTTTATCCGCCCCTCGATCTGAGCCCTAGTCAACAATTATGAAGGGTACCCTTGAAAGGGGCCACCCACATTTTTTAAATTTTTTTTTTTTATCTTTATCAAATAGTGCCATTTAAAAAAAAAAAAGGTATACCACCTATTTTTCCCCACCCTGGATTTGGCCTTTAACTTGTAAAAGTCCTCCAGTCTTTTTTTCAGGCAGTGCCACCTGATGGGCTACAGAAGGGTGCCCAATTTTTTAAGAAGAAAGAAGAAACAAAAAACTGGGGGAAAATGAGAATGGCACCACTGGGCGGGGTAAGAAAAGTTGATATAAATTTTTTTTTTTTCAATTGGGGACTGGTATAAAAAAAATGGGAAAAAAAAAAAAATTTTGGGCCGCTTATTTTTCTGCAGCTCCACCAAATGAATGTCCATTAAAACTGGAAGCATGTACAAGAGAAATAATGCACCCGTCTCCAAAAAAAAAGGCATGTCAAATATTATGTGACCCCTCTTGGTAATGCTAAATGGCTGAAATGACTCAAAGAGAAAACGTGAAAAGTATAGTTAAAATGGGGGGAATTTCTCCCAAAAAATTCGATTGGGCACTTCGCCAATTTTTCCCAAAAAATAAATTTGGTCCGAATTTCTTCGGGACAATCGGTTTTAAAAAACAGCATTTCCAGGTGCACAGAGCCTGAGGTGCGAAACGTTGTGCATGCTTAAATTGCAGAGGACTTGGGGTTTGGTCTTCATACAATTTGTGGGTTTTAGTATACACGCAGATGACGCCTGTCTTAGAAACGCTTATATAAATTCCCCCGGCATTAAGAGGGGAAAAATGACCAAAAAAATCAAGGGGAATGTAGCCTGAATAAAGTCATCCAGCGAACGGAAAAAAAAAAAACTGAAGGGTCAGTGCAACATTTGTGACGAGGTGGATGACGGGGCAGCCACAGCAGCATGGGCAGGCATGGGACAATACATTCGGAGGTGGCAAAACACGAGGAACACAGAGGGGCACCATACAGAGGGGGGCCGGGAGCTGCAGTATAGGTCAGGCAGTGGGACAATGACATTTTGGAGGGGGCAAAAAAGTTTAGGCCCCAGAGTGGCCAATGAACATGTGGAGGGCACGACGCAGCGCAGGATAGGCAGGGGGCACAATGACATTCTGGGGGCGGAAAAAAAGTATTAGGACCACAGTGTGGCACAATCACACAGTGTGGTGGACCACGCGCAGCAGTATTAGTTCAGGCAGTGGCACCAATGACATTCAGGGGCGCAAACGACGTATTAGGCCACAGAGTGTCACAATCACACAGTGTGGAGGGTCACGCAGCAGCACATATATCATGCAGGGCAAAATGACATTCTGGAGGTGGCAAAACAGAGAATGCCACAGAATGGCACAAGACTGAGATCGGAGGTCACGGCAGCAGCACATGATCAGGCAGTGGCACAATGACACAGTGTGGAGGACAGCCGCACCACACACAGCATGAGGTCAGACAGTGGCACAAAGACACAGTGTGATGCACTGCAACAGCAACAGCAGTAGCAGCAATAGGTCATAGAGTGGCACAATGACAGAGTGTTGAGGTGGTGGCAATACAGTCCCTGGTAAAGAGGGTGTAGGCAGAGGAGAAACTGGCCAGCAGAGTGGTGCATCATGCGGTGGCGCATCAGAATAGTGGCTGAAGGCAGGTAGTTTGAACCCCAGACTGACGCCAAGGCATTGGTGTGTGGAAATCCTGGCCGATCCACGCCTCCGATCTTGACAAAGTCAGACTTCCACATTTCCCGGGACAAGTGGGTTCTTCCTTGGGGTAATGATGGCCCCCGCCACACGAACACCCGCTCTGAATCCCACACAACTGGCCGGCAGGACAGCTTCTCCACTGCAAACTCGCAAGTGCGGCCACACATCAGTTTGGCTGGCCCATATCCGGATCTACTATCTGAGGTGGCAGAGTGCTGTCCCAAGTAGGACACACCCTTTGTTCAGGAACTGCCTCCAGGTCCTGCTGCTGGCCCCCCCCGGCCCCGACTGCCCTACTCAATAGGCCGGTGAAGAAGCTGCTCATCATGACTCCAGAAACATAGGTCTACATGGAGCCTGGTACTGCCCAACCCCCCACCTCCCCCAGCAGCCACGGCAGTATACTGAGCGCTGAGAACACCCCCGGTCAGACCTGTCATAGGAGGAATATGCCCACACATAGCAGCGCCAACTGATTACGGAGGATTTCCCTATAGTATTTAGTTTGACTTCCCTCTCAATAGCTGGGAAAAAGCTCCCATTTGGGACCGGTAGCGAGGTCCAATAGGGTGGAGAGGCAGAGGCATCCCTCTCCGGATGCTGACTATTCGCTGCACTAGCCAGCAAATAAGCATGCTGCGGCCATCTGCCACAGTGACTCCGAGGGCTCCCTGCCTACATTTCCACTGTATCTGCACACGGTGCTTGGGGGTCATCTGCCTCGTCTCCTCATCTCCATCCACCGTCCTCCAAGCTGCCCTGCTTCTCCTCTCTTGTTCACCTGGGTAGAAAATCCACTCAACTTCCACCACACAATCTTCCCAGCTCCAATGTCCTCCTCCTCCTCCATTTCAGTTCCCCCCCGACTCATGTGGCCACGGATATGTAGTCACCACGTCTCCAGTCGCCCTGCCCTAACAGATTTTTCAGCATCTGTTTCCAGGACATGAAGCAGTGGAATGACTTATTCATCCCATAGACCTGGCGACTGACAAATAACGCTCCTACTCGAATGGTCCTCACAAACGGCAGGTGTCACGCATGAGCTGCAACTGGCTGACATCAAAGTTACACTGGAGTACTTCTGGCTGCCATAATCATCAAAAAATCGTTACTGGCCTATTCTCTGTTCATACAGTCGGTCCAACAAGTGCAGGCTGAATTCCAGCGGTGGAAACATCGCATATCAGAGTGTGTTGGGAAGCCGTTCTGCCGCTGCAATCGAGGAGGGTGTTCCTGGCTTTGTACGAATGGATAAATGCATGCACATTTCCTTGCCACTTTCAAATGTCAGTAATATCGTGAAGACTTCAGAACCAATTCACAACCAGATTGACCTGCCATGCAGGCGCATGGACCCACCCTCCCTCGTGCGCGCGACACCAAGTTCCTCCCATTGTCCGTCACCATATCCGAATTGCAGTTGGCCGGAGAAAGCAAACATCGAATTCTTGCTGCATGACCGAGCAGTTCCTCCCTGTGTGACTTCGTTCGCCGAGGCAAGCCAGTGAAGAACTTGCGTGACACCGCAGTGCCCTACACATGTGGTTGATGGAGCAGTAAACTTGTGGAGCTGAGAAGGTGGTGATGGTGGAGGAGAGAGGATCGGACATTGGCGCAGTGCAGCAGTTGACAACGATGGAGGAGAAAGCGGCGTTCTGTCCCAAGTTGTTGTGTGCCCTGGCAGAAGCACATTCACCCCATGGGCCTAAAGGACCATGTTCTCGGCCCTGAACCGTAGTTACAGCTCCAGACGTCCGCGCTGGCCCGTGTACCTAGGAACAAACCGATAAGCTCAAGGACTGACCCACCTTCTGTTCTACATATATATGAAGTGCTGGTACGCCCTTTTTGGAAAAGAAATTACGGCTTTGGAACTCTCTCCATCTCGGCTCGCACAACCATAGTTCTCTGAATGGAGCTGAGTCCCCATTTGGAAAGGAGGACTGCAATACCAACAACTGAACAGAGCACTGGTCAGCTGCTCACCTTAGGATGGTTGGAACCCATAATGTTGTCTCTTTGCAATCGCCTCGCTGAACGACTGCTGGCGCCATGAAGACGAGGAGAAGGAGCATCTGGACCGGCAGAAGATGTCAAAGAGAAACAGCTCCCTCTGCAGAGGTGGTGGAGCCTTGACTGGCTGCAATGGCATGCGTGCCACTGGGCGCTGCTGCTTGCTGTTCTTGCGCGGCAGGATGGACCACCATAAAAAATTAATAAAATTAAAACATCTGATCCACGTTCTCCTCAGCCACCGTATGGTACGCTGCATTGTTGAACTCAGGGCCGTGGAGCCATACATTAGCTCCCTGCCACGCTTCACTTTCTGCCCACAGCTTCTACATATACCCATATTCGGTCTTCCTTTCCGTTGTCTTAGCAGAAACTGCACACCCCGGAGTATCGATTTTACCGCCAACGCTCCGCACTGAGTGACTACGTCGCCGCTGCCTCTCTGAGCCCCTGTGCCGCTACATTCTTGGACCTGCAAAGCGGATTTTTTATTAAGCCGTGGACGCTTGGCTCCCCGACCTCACAAGCTGCTATCCTGCTGACTCCCCCCCCCCCCAGCCACATGACCCACTCGGCTGCGCTGCTGCCTGAACGGCGCAAGCTGACGCCCTCTTCTCCTGACGATGATGAAGCCCTTTGCTCACCCGCTCCCAAGTGCGATCGGCTACATCCTAATCTATTTGTGGTTCATCGTCACTGCCTGTCCTCATCACCTCCTTGGTATGCCGAGGCTGACCTCTCACAACTGACCTCCCATGCCACCTCCCACATCTATACTTTGCCGCCTACTGCAAGAAGCAGGGGATATTGGCCTTCTTCGCAGCCAATTAGCTGCTGACTGCCTCCGCAAATTGTTCATCCTCGCTATATAGTGACGCTGAGCCCGACCAATCTAAATCTTTGCTAAGGGAACCGATGGGACAGAGGCGGCTGAGACAGGTGAGGGCCACCAGACCCCCTCCCGGGCCATGCCAACAAGGGTTGGGTCTGAGGTTCCCACCGACACTTGGCTGGGTTGTCAGATGTCATCTGAGGAAAGAAGACCTAGTCAACCAATCAAGAACCCTTGGTTGCTAACAACACCACGGCCGCTAGATGACAGCGGCAGTTTGCCTCACCGAGTGACCCCTGCTGCGACGTCCCCTTGCTGTGCGCCAACCTGGGCCTTTCCAGGAATGTTTGTGCCACTGCCACTCGCAGGTGCAAGAGCCTGCACCTCTTTGTCTGACATACGTTTGTTCTAAAATGTACAGACACTGTTTGAATATGATAATCTGTATATGAAAAATATACACCCTGTTTTGACTCCTAATGAACCCAGTAACAAGCTTGGGTAACCCTTGATATAATTGCGCTCCACAAATGCCAGGAAAAATTTTCTTGTATACCGTTTAAACACTGTGTGATTTTTAATAAATGTAAAAGCACAAATAGATTAATAACCTTCGGACTTGAATTAGGCTACAGGAAAAATGTATATATTTTTGGCGTTGAAAAATACGTTATTTTTGTCAGCACACCAGCAAACATGCTTAATTAACCCCTGGATGTAAATTGCGCCAAGAATGACCGCACAAAAATAGTAGCTTTGTAGCGTTTTTTATTTTTATTTCAAAAACAATAGCGTGTTTTTCACGCACACAACAAGAGAAACAGTTGTAATTAACCTTTGCTTTGAATTAGGTCCTACGAAAATTTATAATTTTGCCGTTGAAAAAAGACGTTTATTTTTGTCAGCACACCAGCAAAACAATGCTAATTAACCCCTGGATGTAAAATTGCGCAACAAAATTGAGCCGCACAAATAGTAGCTTTGTTGCGTGTTACAATTGCGTGTTTTCAATGCCACACAACAAGAAGATACAGTGTTATGTTAACTTTGCTTGTGAATAGGCTACTGGAAAAATGTAAATTTTGGCGTGAAAAAAGACGGTTTCTTGGTCAGCACACCACAAAACCAACGCTTAATTAACCCCTGGATGTAAATTGCCATAGAAATGAGTCACCAAGAAAAAAAAAAAAATGAATGGTAATTGTATTGATAAAAACGCGTTTCTTTAAATGAATTACAACAGGAACTGGCTTAGCTCCCACTTGGATTTTGAATGTATAGCAGCTGCAGTACCACACTGGATTCAGATCCAATACCCCAAAAAATTAGAAAAAGAACATTAAGAGAACAGTCTCTGAGAATACTGAGACACCACACAGAAAACGCTATATAAAAATCAATTCATCATAAGATCTATCAGCCGCGCAGCACTTCCCTGATACACAGTGAGAAGTGTGAGCTCCCAGCTCGCGCCCCGGGGCACTTATTATGGCGGTGACGTCACAGAATCCCCCGTCCCTCTGATTGGCTTCACCATCTGCACGTCATGCAGGCTAAGGGTGCCCTTCATCCTCCCAAGTGCATGCCCCATGATATCGCCATGTGCTCGCAGCCATTTTATCAATCAAAAGCACACCTTTCATTCAGCAAAGACCCCAAAGTTCGACTTCGATCCAAACCGAAAAGGTTTTTCCTAAATATTAAACGAAGTCCACTTCGTTAGAATCAATTCGCCCATCTCTAGTAGTAGTCCTTCTTCTGTTGCCTCATTGGCTGCTCGAACATTGTTTTAACCTGTAAAATATTTAATAATGTAACTGTATAAAGTCTATTTTCATATCTATGAAATGCAGCTTACAGATGGCCCTTAAATATAGCTGGCAGGGTACACTCAGATTAGTTAGGCTCGCCTGTTTAGAAACAACAGAGTGGCCTGGGGTGTAAAAACCCAAACCTAATTGTAATGATATAAGCATTAAAATAAAACAGGGAATTTAAATGTTACTTTCAAATGGTTAAGTTTTCTGCTCACCTCTGTTCTCCCTCCCTTAATCCCGGCTTCTTGCCAGCAGACAGACACCATAAGTACAAAAGGGGTAGAAGCAGCATGTTCTGTGTCGCTTCCAATTAGCAGATTCTTTCATCTCTCCGCAGGCTTTTTTTTTTTTTCCTTTCCGGCAGAAATCAATGGAGGGTGAGATTTCTTAGGCCGTTTATGCTCGCTGTATCTGAACTGGTTTAAGAAAGATGTGTTTTCCCCATAAGAGACAGGTATGTATCAGTCTGTATAGAAGACACCTTCCAAGATCTCAAGTTTGACCTGACACTACTGCTGCTCCTGTGTAGCGCTTGCTTCAAATCCTTAAATAGTAGCAAAATTTGATTACCCACTGCGTATTGTTGAAAAAAGTGTCTAACAATCCTCATAGACATAGGCTAATTGTTTGAGCCGTTACATTTCAAAGACATTATTAGCTAAAGATAATTAACTTCTATGCTGCAAATTGAGATATTTGGAGCTAATCCTGATGTGTCTGCAGTAATGGATTAAAACTACCCATAGGCCCTGAACAATGTTCAAAGCAAAGCTCCCACTCTACATATTTACTTGTGCCTGATCATCTACAACCAAAACACGCATCACTACTTAACACGCTCTTCAACCAAAATAGGAAACAATATATCATTTTAGATTTTAGTTAGTCGTGCTTATATGGTATATATCTATACTATACCTATACAAAAGGGTTGTCTCACCATAGATGTTGATGATATGAGGGTCAATGTGGGAAAAAAAACCCCCCCCTTTAAAACTCTGGCTTAAACCCAAATTTTGTCAAAAATAATTCAAGACTAAATTCTTAATTAAAGTAAAAGCCCCAAAAAACATCCCATCCTCCGGGGTTTTGGCCCCGGAAACCGGGGACACAAGCCCCATGGAAAATTTTTTTGACCTAAAAAGGGGAAACCAGGGGCAAAAACCCCTTTAAAAATTTGGGAAATTTAAAAAAAAACCCCCAAAATTTTAAATGTTCCCCGGTGTTTCCCCCGTTTTCTTTTAAAGTTACTGATGTCAAAGCCATTTTTATAAAAAACACCTTTCCAATCTTTTTCCCTTTTTTGGGAATCTCCGCAAGAAATGGGCCCCAAAAGAGGGGGTTTTTGCCAGGATGCCCCCCAAAAAATTGGGGCAAGAATTGTGCTTATTTGTTTTTTGGGCATTTTTAAACCCACAAAGTTTTAAAAAAACGGCCGGTAATTACGTTAATCCCAAAATTTTTTAAAATCACGGGGAAAAATTTAGGTTTTAAAAAACTTTTGGGATAATCTATTAAAACCCGCGCCATTTTTTGTCGCTTCCTGTCTTTTGGGGGGCAAGCAAAACAATTTTCGAATAAAAGCAGGGGGAAAATGTTGGTTTACGTCATTTACTGGATGTGGATGGTTTTTCATTGGTGTAAAAAATTTACATACCTTTTTTGTTTTTTCAAAAAGAACAGCCCCCTTTCCCGTTCGGGTCCCTGTCTGTTTAGCGTCCTCATCAAATAGGGAAAGGGCCTCCTCCCCTGTCCAAAAAGGTCAGCAAAAAAGCTCAAACGAAATTATTCTTTTTTTCACAAACACTTCTACTTTTTGCTTAAACTTAAATTTTTTTAGAACAAAAGATTTGCAGATTTTTGGTATTAGGGTGAAATCTAGCCCCGTAATGTCCGGGGGGGTGTGGGGGGGGGCTGGGGAAACACAACAGACAGACAGGCCCCCTTTAAAGGGGTACTGGATAAAGTTCATCCAGACTTATTTTAGACTTGCAATTTCAATAATTTTTTTTTTAAATTTTTTTTGTTAATTTTTTACTTGGAAAGTTTGGGCAGATAAAATTATTTTTAGTATAAAAGTTTTTTCTATAAACTGCAAAGGCAAATTTGGGTTTGGTTCCCAAAAAACCACTTTTATTTTTCCCGTATTTGTTTTTGAGCATTACGTTGACAAAGCCATCATTTGAAGGCCGATAGCGGCCCCCCCCTCGACAAGAAAATTTGATGGTCGAGATAATTTTCAAACCCATGACCATTAAAGTCTATGGGAGACCCAAAAACACCTTCATTCTTTCACCCCAAAAAAGGGCTGAAACTGGGAATTTAAAAACCAAAAACTCAAATGGGGTACGTGCTACACTAAGGGGAACACACAGGGTTT
>JAODAL010085845.1:0-10450 GCA_025379985.1 Phyllomedusa bahiana
CAAAAAACGAATCCAAACCGGTGTGTGAACAAGCCCTTACTATGTTCTATATATTGATCACTATTGTGATTACCATACTTACTGAATAACAAATAAAAACAAAGTTTTTTTTATTATGCTAATAATAAATACTGCATTATTCTAGTTATCTTATTTTTTCATCCTAGTGTCATGCTTTAATGTAGCCACTAAGGTATTTTTTGCCTTGATCTACAGGTCCTTTTTGAAAAGGAACCACATGTAAGGATCAGTGGCAGTTTACAGTTTGGGTTGTTTGAGAGACCATCCAGAGCCATGAAGAACAATAAAAGAATGGTGGTGACTAGAGATGGGTGAATTGATTCTAACGAAGTGGAATTCGTTTAGAATTTCAGGAAAACTTTGATTCTGAACGAAGTCGAAGTTTGGGGTGATTCGTGGGAACGAAGCATGTTTTTTATTGATAAAATGGCTGCGATCACATGGCGTTACATGGGGCAAAGAAGTCTGGGAGGATGAAAGGCGTAGCCTACATGACATGTGCAGAGATGAGGCCAATCAGAGACCGGCGGGATTCTGAGACGTCACCGCACTATATAAGTCCGGGCGCCATGCTCGCTCCTCACACTCCTCTCACTGTACTGTATAGGGCAGCTGCTCCTGCTGCCGCTGCTGCTTATGATATCTCATACTAAAGAACTCACTTTTATACAGTGATTTTTTTGGGGGTGTCACAGCTTGTCTCAGAAACTGCTTCTTTTACATTCTAATTCTGATTTTGTGAGGTATTGGAACTGAAGACCAGTGTGCGTCCAATGCAGCTGCATATACATTTTAATGCTATCTGCTCAGTTCTTGAGCACATTGAGTATCCAAGGGTTATCTAAGCCTGTTCCTGTTGTATTTAGTTAAAGAAACAGCGTTTTTACAATCCAAATACCTCTTAATTTTTGGTTGCTCATTTATTTTGCGCAATTTAGATCCAGGGGTTAATTAAGCGTTGTTCTGCTGTTGTGGTAATTAAAAGAAACGTTCCTTTTCACCGCCAAAAAATAAATTTTGGCTGTAGCATAATTCATATCTGAAGGTAATTACAAGTTTTTCTGTTGTTGTGTTCCGTAAAATAAACGCCGTTTTAACACGCTACAAAGCTGGTAATTATTGGCAGCATATTTCTTTTGCGCAATTTACATCCAATGCTTAACTAAGTATTTTTCTACAGTTGTACTTAGTAAAAGAAACGTTCTTTTTCACCACCAAAGAAGAAATTTTGGCGGTAGCATAATTCATATCCGAAGGTTAATTACAAGTTTTTCTGTTGTTGTGTACCGTAAAATACACGCCGTTTTAACACGCTACAAAGATGGTAATTGTTGGCAGCATATTTCTTTTGCGCAATTTACATCCAAGGGTTAACTAAGTATTTTTCTGCAGTTGTACTTAGTAGAAGAAATGTTCTTTTTCACCGCCAAAGAAGAAATTTTGGCTGTAGCATAATTCATATCCGAAGGTTAATTACAAGTTATTCTGTTGCTGTGTACCGTAAAATACACGCCATTTTAACACGCTACAAAGCTGGTAATTGTTGGCAGCATATTTCTTTTGCGCAATTTACATCCAAGGGTTAACTAAGTATTTTTTCTGCAGTTGTACTTAGTAAAAGAAACGTTCTTTTTCACCGCCAAAAAAGAAATTTTGCCTGTAGCATAATTCATATCCGAAGGTTAATTAAGCCTGTTTGTGCTTTTTTATTCAGTAAAATACACAGTGTTTTTAATCGGCACATACAAGTCAATTTTTCCTGGCCATTTGTGGAGCGCAATTTATATCCAAGGTTTACCCAAGCTTGTTAGTAGGTTCATTTGGAGTCAAATACAGGGTGTGTATTTATCATATACAGATATCTTCATCAAACAGTGTCTGTACATTTTAGAACAAACAGTATGTCAGACAGAGAGGTGGCAGGCTCTTCACCTGCGAGTGGCATTGGCACAAACATTCCTGGAGCAGGCCCAGGTCGCAGCACAGCAAGGGGACAATGCAGCAGGGGTCACTCGATGAGGCCACAACTGCCGCTGTCATCTAGTGGCCGTGTGTTGTTCAGCAACCCAATGGTTCTTGATTGGTTGACTAAGTCATCCACTTCCTCCCAGATGACATCTGACAACCCCAGCCAAGAGTTGGTGGGAACATCAGACACAACCCTTAGTTGGCATGGCCCAGGAGCGGGTCAGCGGCCCTCACCTGTCCTCAACCCGCCTCTGTCCCCTCCGGTTCCCTCAGCCAGAGATTGACTATGTGGTCTGGGCTCAGTGCCACTATATAGCGAGGATGAACAATTTGAGGAGGGCAGTCAGCAGCTACTTGGCAGCGAAGAAATGGGGCCAATATCCCCTGCTTCTTGCAGTAGGTGGCAAAGTATAGATGTGAAGAGTGGCATGGGAGCTCAGGTTGTGAGGTGTCAGCCTCTGCATACCAAGACCGGTGATGAGGACAGCAGTGACAATGAAACACAAATCGATGATGATGTAGCCGACCGCACTTCGGAGCCGGGTGAAGCAAGGGCTTCATCATCGTCAGGAGAAGAGGGCGTCAGCTTGCGCATCAGGCAGCAGCGCAGCCAGCAAGTGGATTGTATGGTCGTGAGTCAGCAGGAGAGCAGCAGTGTGAGGTTGGGGGCCAAGTGGCCACGGGGTAGAAAACCCGCTTCGCAGGTCCAAGAAAGTAGCGGCCCAGGGGCTCAGCGAGGCAGCGGCGGCAGTAGTCACTCAGTGCGGAGCGTTGGTGGTAGAATCAGATACTCGGCGGTGTGGCAGTTCTTTGCTAAGACACCGGAGGAGCCGAATATGGGTATATGTAGAATCTTTGGGCAGAAAGTGAAGCGTGGCCAGGGAGCTAACGTTGGCACCATGGCACTGCATCAACACATGCAGCGTCACCATCCGGTGGCCTGGGAGAAACGTGGCTCAGATGTGGTGGTCCATCTTGCCGAAGTAGCAACAGCAGCAGCAGCGCCCAGTGGCACGCATGCCATTGCAGCCAGTCAAGGCTCCACCACCTCTGCAGAAGGGAGCTGTTTCTCTTTGGCATCATCTCCCGGTCCAGATGCTCCTGCTCCTCGCTACTCATGGCGCCAACAGTCGTTCAGCGAGGCGATTGCAAAGAGACAGCAGTATGCGTCCAACCATCCTAAGGTGCAGAAGCTGACCGTGCTTCTGTCCAAGTTGTTGGTACTGCAGTCCCTCCCTTTCCAAATGGTGGACTCTGCACCGTTCATAAAACTAATGGCTTGTGCCGAGCCGAGATGGAGAGTTCCAAGCCGTAATTTCTTTTCCAAAAAGGCAGTACCAGCACTTCATAAATATGTAGAACAGAAGGTGGGCCAGTCCTTGAGCTTATCGGTTTGTTCCAAGGTGCACGGCAGCGCGGATGTCTGGAGCTGTAACTACGGTCAGGGCCAGTACATGTCCTTTACGGCCCACTGGGTGAATGTGCTTCCTGCCCAGCCACACCAACAACTTGGACAGGAGACGCCGCTTTCTCCTCCACGTTGTCAAACTGCGGCTAATGCGCCAATGTCCGCCTCTTCCTCTTCCACCACCACCACCATCTCAGCCTCCAAAAGTACTGCTCCATCATACCACATGTGTAGGGCACAACGGTGTCACGCAGTTCTACACTGGGCTTGTCTCGGCGAACGAAGTCACACAGGGGAGGAACTGCTCCACGTCATGCAGCAAGAAATCGATGTGTGGCTTTCTCCGCGCCAACTGCAAATCGGAACCATGGTGATGGACAATGGGAGGTACATGATGTCCGCGCTGCACCGAGGAGGGATGGTCCATGCCCCCTGCATGGCGCACGTGTTCAATCTGGTTGTGAAAAGGTTCCTGAAGTCTTCCACCGATCTTCAGAAGATTCTGAAAACGGCCAGGAAACTGTGCATGCAATTCATCCATTCCTACAAAGCCAGGAACACCCTCCTCGAGTTGCAGCGGCAGAAAGTCCTCCCCCAACACACTCTGATATGCGATGTTTCCACAGGTTGGAATTCCAGCCTGCACATGCTGGACCCACTGTATGAACAGAGAAAGGCCATTAAAGGAGTTGTCTCCCTACAGAGTTTCATAGGATACATGAATGAAATACTCTGTCACTTCCGAGTTCAGACTGACTGTAATTTGCATACAGCTCCATGGTGTATTCAACTCTGTGTTTTCAGTTGCTAATTAGTTCAGATAAGCTCAGAAGCTTCTGAAACTGCTAGCAGGAGGTTTTATCTGATCCCTCAAACAAAAGCCCTAATTACAGTGCTGTTTACTTTAGATAAATCAAGCTTTTTACTGTCCAGCAGCACAGAGGATGCTGTGACCTGTGTGATGACGTCACTCACTGCTATCAGACAGAACAAACAGCAGGGGGGGAGAGATGTACACAGGTCGGTTATTGAGGGAACTGAAATAGCCAGGGAGGTCATAAATTCACTTGTATCTCCTTAACAAAAACAGATGAACAAAGCAATATATTTGGAAAATGTCTTTATTTTGTGTTCTCTACAATTTGAAAGCTATTCTTTGTAGCGAGACAATCTCTTTAACGATTTTTTTATGATCCCGGCAGATAGGAGTACTCCCCTGTGTAACTTTGATGTCAGCAAGTGGCAGCTCATGCGTGACACCTGCCGTTTGCTGAGGCTATTCGAGGAGGTTACGTTATTTGTCAGTCGCCAGGACTACGGGATGAATAACGTCATTCCACTGCTTCATGTCCTGGAACAGATGCTGAAAAATCTGTCTGGGCAGGGGACTGGAGACGTGGCGATCACATCTCGCGGCCACATGAGTCCAGTGAGGACTGAACTGGAGGAGGAGGAGGAGGACATTGGAGCAGAAGCATTGTCTGGTGAAATGAGTGGATTTTCTACCCAGGTGACAAGAACGGAGGAGCAGGAGCAGCTGGAGGAGGTAGATGGAGATGAGGAAGATGAGGCCGATGACCCGCCAGCATCTTGGCAGTATACAGTGGAGATGGAGGCAGGGAGCTCCTCGGAGTCACTTGTGCAGATGGCGCGCAGCATGCTGATTTGCCTGGCTAGTGCCAGCCGAATAGTCAGCATCCGGCAGAGGGATGACTTCTGGCTCTCCACCCTATTGGACCCTCGCTACCGGTCAAAAATGGGAGCCTTTTTCGCAGATGCTGAGAGGGAGGAAAAACTCAAATACTATAGGGAAATCCTCCGTAGTCAGTTGGCCGCTGCCTATGTGTGGCATCGTCCCTCCTCTGACAGGTCTCACCGGGGGGTTCTTCATCGCTCACGTTCTACTGCCGCGGCTGCTGAAGGAAGGTGGGGGGGGTAGGAGCAGAACCAGCTCCATCAGCAGCAACCTAAGTCTGGAGTCACTGATGAGAAGCTTCCTTCACCCGGCTAGGGTGAGGAGGGAAGTCGCCAGCAGCAGCAGGACCTGGAGCAGTCCCTGAACCAACAGGTGGTGGCCTACTTGGACAGCACTCTACCGCCCCAGCTAGAAGATCCACTGGACTACTGGGCAGCCAAACTGGATGTGTGGCCGCAACTTGCCGAGTTTGCAGTGGAGAAGCTGTCCTGCCCAGCCAGTAGTGTGGCATCAGAGTGGGTGTTCAGTGCGGCGGGGGCCATCGTTACCCCAAGGAGAACCCGCTTGTCCACGTGAAATGTGGAATGACTGACCTTTGTCAAGATGAATCAGGCGTGGATCGGCCAGGATTTCCACACACCAATGCCTTAGGCGTCAGACTACATCAGCCATGACGCCTCACCCAAACTGTGAGAAATGAGGCTGGGTTCAAACTACCTGCCTCAGCCACTATTCTGATTTCCGCCACCCGCCTGATGCCACACATCTGCTGACAGTTTCTCCATCTGCCTACCACCATCTTTACCAGGGACTGGTATTTCCACCCACCTCCACACTCTGTCATTGTGCCACTGTATGACCTCATGCTGCTGCTTCTGTTGCTTGTGCCATGACATCCACACTGTGTCATTGTGCCACTCCCTGACCTCATGCTGCTGCTGCGTTTGTTGCTGCTGCGGTCACCTCCACACCCTGTAATTGTGCCACTCTCTGACCTCATGCTGTTGCTGCCGTCACCTCCACTCTCTGTCATTGTGCCACTCTCTGACCATATGCTGCTGCCGTGACCTCCACTCTGTCATTGTGCCAGTCTGTGACCTACTACTGTTTTGCTACCTCCAGAATGTCATTGTGCCACTGCCTGACCTCATGCTGCTGCTGTGGCTGCTGCCGTGCGCTCCACACTGTGTCATTGTGTCACTCTGTGGCCTACTCCTGTTTTTGCCACCTCCAGAATGTCATTGTGCCACTCTCTGACCTCAAGCTGCTGCTGTTGTTTCCGCCTTGACCTACACACTGTGTCATTTTGCCACTCTCTGACCTCCTGCTGTTGTTCCTGCCATCTCCACCACCCTGTGTCATTGTGCCACTCTGTGGCCTACTCCTGTTTTTGCCACCTCCAGAATGTCATTGTGCCACTGTCTGACCTCATGCTGCTGCTGTGGCTGCTGCCATGACCTACACACTCTGTCATTGTGCCACTCTGTGGCCTACTACTGTTTTGCCACCTCCAGAATGTCATTGTGCCACTGCCTGACCTCATGCTGCTGCTGTGGCTGCTGCCGTGCCCTCCACACTCTGTCATTGTGCCACTCTCTGACCTCATGCTGCTGCTGCCGTCACCTCCACTCTCTGTCATTGTGCCACTCTGTGGCCTACTACTGATTTGCCACCTCCAGAATGTCATTGTGCCACTGCCTGACCTCATGCTGCTGCCATGCCCTCCACACTGTGTTATTGTGCCACTCTCTGACCTCATGCTGCTGCTGTCACCTCCACTCTCTGTCATTGTGCCACTCTGTGGCCCACTCCTGTTTTTGCCACCTCCAGAATGTCATTGTGCCACTGTCTGACCTCATGCTGCTGCTGTGGCTGCTGCCGTGAACTACACACTCTGTCATTGTGCCACTCTGTGGCCTACTCCTGTTTGTGCCACCTCCACTCTCTGTCATTGTGCCACTATCTGACCTCATGCTGCTGCTGCCGTGTACTCCACTCTCTGTCATTGTACCACTCTGTGGCCTACTATTGTTTTTCCACCTCTAGAATGTCATTGTGCCACTGCCTGACCTCATGCTGCTGCTGTGGCTGCTGCCGTGCCCTCCACACTGTGTCATTGTGCCACTCTGTGGCCTACTACTGTTTTGCCACCTCCAGAATGTCATTTAGCCACTGCCTGACCTCATGCTGCTGCTGTGGCTGCTGCTGTGCCCTCCACACTGTGTCATTGTGCCACTCTGTGGCCTACTCCTGTTTTTGCCACCTCCAGAATGTCATTGTGCCACTCTCTGACTTCATGCTGCTGCTGTGGCTGCTGCCATGCCCCCCACACTGTGTCATTGTGCCACTCTGTGGCCTACTCCTGTTTTTGCCACTTTCAGAATGTCATTGTGCCACTGTCTGACCTCATGCTGCTGCTGTGGCTGCTGCCATGACCTCCACACTCTGTCATTGTGCCACTGTCTGACCTCATGCTGCTGCTGTGGCTGCTGCCGTGACCTACACACTCTGTCATTGTGCCACTGTCTGACCTCATGCTGCTGCTGTCGCTGCTGCCCTGACCTACACACTCTGTCATTGTGCCACTCTGTGGCCTACTCCTGTTTGTGCCACCTCCACTCTCTGTCATTGTGCCACTATCTGACCTCATGCTGCTGCTGCCGTGTACTCCACTCTCTGTCATTGTGCCACTCTGTGGCCTACTCCTGTTTTTGCCACCTCCAGAATGTCATTGTGCCACTCTCTGACCTCATGCTGCTGTGGCTGCCGCTGTCACCTCCACACTCTGTCACTGATGTTGCCACCTGAGCCCTCAGCTTGTTTTTTTCCAGCTGGCGCTACCATGACTTTATCAGGCTACATTTCCGCTTCAGTTTTTGGTCAGTTTTGCCCTCTTAAGTGCCCAGGGAATATTATATAGTGAAGCGATTCTAAGAGAGGCGGCAGTCATATGCGTGTCATACTAAAACACAACATTGTGTGAAGACCAAACCAAGCTCCCTTTCCATATTTAAGCTTGGCACAACGTTCTACAGCACCCTGCAGGCTCTGTGCAGCCTGAAAATAGCTTTTTTTAACGGGATTCGTCCCGAAGCAATTTGGACCAAAACAAATTTTGTCGGAAAATTCGGCTAGGTCACCGAATCGAATTTTTTGAGAAATTCGCCCATCTTGAAATCACTGATCTTTTTATAAGCATTCGTCATCTAACAATGATTTCCTAGTTTAACCTCTAACTAATCTCTGCTTGGTAATTTAAAGATTGTGCTATGCATGTTTAATTTAATATATGAGTAGTTAAATCTTTAAATCCAGAATTAGCACAAGTCTGTTACAGGTTAATTGCCATTTGTATTCTAAAGCAAATCGAAATGAATACTGCAAATTGACTGTTTAAGGGCAAAATATTTATCTAGCTGAGTACTGTATAATGCGGGCTCTGAATTATTAAGGTTCCAATTCCAGTAATTTCATTCTAACATGGGTTAGAAAAGAAAATGTAATTGCATATTATGTACAGAATGATGATAAGTAACCCAGCTGAAACGATCTGACAGTTCTGAATAGTGTTGTGTTTTAGTACAGTTATTATTCTGCAGTCAGAGCTGACATTTTCTATTAGATCATTTGAGCTACCATTTTACATATTTTCTGGAAATTGTTAAACTATGGAAGGCATAATAAAAAAATGAATTAAAAAATCAGATGGTGTTTAATCTAATTTTCAAACTAAGCTTATTCCATAATCATGTTGAGAATTTCACTGGATATAAATGACCATCACTGAAATACATAGGCATATGACATTTAGTGCTGTATGGTATGCTACTCTATTTTTGTATATACAAAAAGTGGTATTAAACAGTTGCTATTCAAATAGGTGACTATGTTGAGTCCTCAAAAGAAATAAACATTTTCTAAATGGCACAGCAAGTTCCAGTGTGTCACAGACACCTTTACTATGTGTGTTAAAGGGGTTTTCTTGCTACAATGATTGGCTTTTAACATGTACAGATAGGTAAATACATTGCACTTTTGATGTTGCTTTGGTCAGTAGATAAGAAGATTTCATCTCCTCTCTTTAGCTGCCGGATTCACTCACCCTATCTATATAACACATCCGAATACACTCTTCACCCTCTCTTGTTGCAGGCAGGAGGTAGAGAAATTTGCATTTCCTACCTTTGTTTCATCATTTTAGGCTGTATTTATAGCTGTTTACACCCATACAGGTGTTTTAGTTACAGGATTTGTTTGTGAAGCTTGGGAGTGAGGTGACACCCAGCTCTCCAGGCATGAGCACTGACCATTCCAGAAGGTTGGAGAGCTCCCCCTGCTACACAGAATAAAGAAAAGAGGATGGGGAGGAGCGGGGCGGGAAGGTGGTGTGTAATGTCACCACTCTTCAGTGGGGAAGACATGCCTATGGGAAAAAAAAACTGCCTTGGTTTTTAAAACTTTTAAAACATTGAAACAGCTCAGATGCCTGCAAAAACCTGTAGTGAGAAAAAACTTTTTAAGGGGGTTGAGCGTTGATGGCCATGCTAAAGGTTTCTTGTTGCCCCAAAGGGGTGCGGGAAGTGTGGCTCCAGCCTTCACTGTACACAATTCAATACCCGGGTAGCGCTTGCCCCCCGTTGAGTGTGGCCATTGAGCTTCAGTGGAAATATGGGGGTTAACGCTCCTGTTAAAACCCCGGTGCCCCTTTATCTTGGCTTCTTTTTTATTTTACCAACGTGCTGAGGAAATGGTCTCTGTATTTGTTCTTGTCCGTGCTCCATACTCCATGTCCTCTGAATAACCTACATGGGGCAAATTTTCCTGTACCTCCTTGTACAATTCAGGAATTTTTTTTTAAAAGTTTTGTAAGAAGTTTTTTTGTTCTTTAATTCTAGGGAAAAAAAAACTTTTTAAAATAGGTGGAATCCCACCATGTCTTTGTTTCTCTTTTTTTTTTGTATTAAAGGGTTTTCTTAAACAGGGATTGTTGGGATGTTAAAGATCTTGCAAAAAAAAAGGGCATTTTGCAATTGTGTCCATTAACAGTGTCCTACCTTTCCTGTTTCTGCGCACCATCCCCTTGAGCACTCTTGACAATTGTGAAAAACAAAATGTCTGTTAGGGAAAAAAAACATTTTTTAAAAAAGGCTGTAGTATAGCTGGCATGTCACAGCAAAATGCCCCAAAAAATTTAAACATGACCCCCTTTAGCCCCTTGGTCAAAATTGGGGAAGAAAAAATTTTCTGTTAGAAAAACATTTTTTTATAATAGGGCTGAGTATTGCTGCATTTCAAGCAGCATGACCCAAAAAATTTAAAAATGATTCTTCAGCCACTGTTAAAAATTTTTTTTAGGG
>JAODAL010085846.1:0-10450 GCA_025379985.1 Phyllomedusa bahiana
TTAAAAATTTTTTTTATTTTTAAATTTTTAAAAATTTTATTTAAAAAAAAAATAATCCCCATAAATAAATTTTAAAATTTTTTTTTTTTTTGTGGGTACATTTAATTATTTTAAAAAATATAGTTAGTGTCCTTTCAATAAAAGGGTGGTGAAAGACCCTTTTTTGCGGGCATTTTTAAAAATGGGTCAGCAGGTTTAAGGGTCTTTCTGGGGTACAGGACAATATATTTAGTGTCCAGTTCAACTAAAATGGGGTTGAAAGACCCCTTTTTTGCGGCCTTTTTAAATGTGGGGGTCTGCAGGTTTGGGGTCATGTGCGTTCCAGGACAGGGTATTAAATGCCAGTTCAAGTAAAGATGGTTCAAATCATACTGCCTTCTGGCGCTTTTTAATTTGTGGGGATCAGGTTTAAGGGTCGGGCTTGTACAAACAGGGATAGTGAATGGTCTGTGACTTTTTTCTGTACTTTTATAACCCAATGTGTTGCCCAAGATGTAGCACGTATCTATTTTTACTTTTGTGGATGTTAAATTTCCCTCCAGCCTTGTTTGGGTGTAATAATGAAGGTGTTTTTGCTCTCCCATAGACTTTGGGAATCCCTAATCGTGTAAATCAAAAAACCTATCGATAGCGGCCCACTACGACATCGATCATTTTCCCTAGCCAAAGCAAACGTCAACACTAGGGTCATAAAGGGGGAAAGAAGTCATGTTGGATCCAGAATGTCCATGTAGAGTTATATGTTGATCATCTAGATGCTTAGAGTAAATGGGTGGCCAGCAACACGTTAAAGAAGCCATGATAGATCCAGAATGTCCAGTAAGTTTATTTGACCAACCCGGGTTAGAGCAATGGGGGGTTTCATCAAGAGGTTTAAAAAAAGCCATGATAGACAGAAAGTCCATGGAAATTTATGTTGACCATCCAGATGCTTAGAGTCAATGGGTGGTCAGCAAGAGGTTAAAGAAGCCATGATAGATCAAGAATGTCAATGTAGAGTTATGTTGATCATCCAGATGCTTAGAGTCAATGGGTGGTCAGCAAGAGGTTAAAGAAGCCATGTTAGATCTAGAATGTCCATGTAGAGTTATATGTTGACCATCCAGATGCTTGGAAAAGGGGTGGCCACAAGAGGTTAAAGAAGCCATGATAGATCCAGAATGTCCATGTAGAGTTATATGTTGATCATCCAGATGCTTAGAGTTAATGGGTGGTCAGCAAGAGGTTAAAGAAGTCATGTTAGATCCAGAATGTCCATGTAGAGTTATATGTGACCATCCAGGTGCTTAGAGTCAATGGGTGGTCATCAAGAGGTTAAAGAAGCCAGGAACCCAGAAATGCCCATGTAATTATATGTTGTACCCAGATGCTTAGAGTTAATGGTGGGTCCCAAGGGGTTTAAAGAAGTCTGTTAGATCCAAATGCCATTTAAGTTATATGTTGACCATCCAGGTGCTTAGAGTCAATGGTGGTCGCAAGGGAAAATTTAACCATTTTAGATCAAAATGCCAGAGACTCTACTGACCACTCGGGGCTTTAAAGCCAACATTTGGTCAGCAAATGGTTAAAGAAGTCATGTTGGACCCATACCCAAAAAGCTAAACCCTTTTGACCCCTTACCCCTTATAAAAAGCCAGAAGTCTTGCCAATCTCCACTCTTCCTTTTTTTTTGAAAAACTAAATAACATTGGGTATTTTTTGAAAAATTAATTTTCTAATATGCGAAACAAAATATGCAAAATTACAGCGTGGAACGGGGAAACAAAAAATTTTTTGGGCGATATTACTAACGGGATAAATTTCACCCGGGAACATCTCCGCGCTGCTCCGTTTAAGTGGCTGAGATCCTTTCGACTTTCCCTGACCCGACGTCGTTAGAATGCTTCATGCATACCCAATGTATCAATCCTATTACTTCTATAGCTGGATGCCTATTACCGAGCCGGAATCCTTGAACATGAAACAAAAGAAGACCATTAAATGGTATAGAACATTCCGCCGTGGTTGGAGCCATAGAAATTGCGATTAGACATGCAACGTAGCGAAGGTCTGTAGATCATTTAGAAACGACGCTGTTACTTTAAGGGTTATGTCTTAAGAGAGAACCTTGAAAATGATTCCTTTCAATTTCGCTCCATGATATAATTTGACAAGTGGAATAAGTCTGAATCAGATATTGAACAAATAAAAAAAGAATAAGTGTAAGCCAATTTTCTTTTTCATTATTAAACTGCAAATAAAATTTTGTGATTTAGACGGATTCAATAGAACTATCCATCTTTGACAAAGTAGGGAAATACACCTAATCTCCTGCTTCTATTATCGTATCGTAATTTAACCATTTCCCGGAAAGATTAGATAAGCGGTTCTTGACATTTCAAGTTCAAATCTACGGCAGGAAGGAGGCATCACTCTCTGCAGAGTGTCAGGGAACAAAGCGCTCGGCAAATACTCGCCTTCTCCTAATAACTGAGGTCGTCTTTAGACCTTTAATGTCAATTGTGTTGAGTGGGACAAAAAAAAAATTATAATTATGATATAAAAGTAACTCGCTGCTCCAAAACTGAGACGTGTAATTTTGTAAAACACACTCAGCTTTTATTTGACAAAGAAGTCAATGATTTTACCAATCACACCGAGTCTGATGGAATTTGGGCTCTAAAAGGAGTTTTTGTGGAATTTTACGTTAATCAGGTGGCACCTTAAAGGGGTTTAAGCACCATAGACTTGGTGGTGGTGTATCGTTAGGATAGGTTATCAAAGTCTGAGAGGTGCAGGTCACACCTCTGGGACTTGCACCTGTCTAAAAAAAAAGACCTCGAAATTAAGGCGACTGGAAAACGGCCGCACTTGCACACACTCTTTTTTACTGTTTTAAAGGGAGTTCCCAAACGTCCAAAAACCCATCGCTTGGCTGTAGTGGGAACTCCATTAGAGCAAATGAGAAACAGTGCTCCCTTTTTTTCAGAAAATCCTATAGAATATAAGGAGAACCAGCACTCCCTGTACCCGGGGAATCCCCTAGAACAAATGGGAAACAGCACCCCCTGTACTGGGGAAACCCCCCTAGAATGAGAACACAGCACCCCCCGTACCGGAACTCCCATAGAAAAAAATGGGGAAAAACAGCACTCCCCTGTCGGGGAAATCCCAAAACAAAAGGAAAAAACACAATGTCCCCCGTACCAGGGATTCCCATAGAACAGAATGGAGAACAAAGGCCATCTGAGACCCGGACCTCTAACCCCTGATGAAGCCAGTTTAAAAATGGTAAACATGTTGGGGGCTCAGGATGACATTTTAAATTGTGATTTCCCCTTTCCACAGTGTACCCCCGCAGAGGGCTGACAAGGAAACCTTACATGTTTTATGTCCATTTGGATTAGGGATGACTGCCCAAGTGGATGCTTGCCCTTCTAATTAATAAATCACTTTTTATGAGGGTTTCCCTGTAATAGGTGATGCTCCACCAACTTTATAATAGAAAAGGAGTTTTCCCTTCACAATTTTGAAAGTGAAAATTAGGGTTAGAAAATCATTTTTAAAAAAAGTTGGGAAGAGGTTTTTGTTTACATAATAAAAGTTTTCTTTTAGCGTTTATAGATTGAGAATGAGTTTAAGTTTGCCTATGGCAAAATAGTAAATTTCATCTGTACTGGGGGCTTATATAAAAGAATGAAGAACACCGCGCTCCCCTGTATGGGAACTCATAAGAACAGAATGGGGAAACACAAACCTCCACGTGCTGGAAAATCACATAGAACAGAAGGAGAACTAGCGCTCCCCTGTACTGGGGGAAATCCCCTGAACCGAATGGAGAACACAGCCTCCCCCGTACGGAACTCCTATAAACAGAATGGAGAAACAGCGTCCCTGTACCAGGGCTCCCTTAGAACAAATGAGAACACAGTGCTCCCCCCGTACGGGGAAATCCCTAGAACAGAATGGAACACGTGCCCTCGTACTGGGGAACCCCATAGAACAAAAGGAGAACACAGCGCCCCCGTACTGGGAACCCCCATAAACAGAATGGAGAACACAGCGCTTCCCTTACGGAAAAATTATATAACAGAATGGAGAACACAGGGTCCCTGTTTTGGGAACTCCCCTAGAACAGAAAGGAAAAACAGTGCTCCCCTGTACTGGAAACTTCCCTTAACAGAATGGGGAACACAGTGCCCTCGTACTGGGGAAATCCCAAGAGAAATGGAGAACACAGTGCTCCCCTGTACTGGGGACTCCCATAGTACAGAATGGAGACCACAGCGCCCCCCTGTACTGGGAACTCCCATAGAACAGAATGGAGAACACAGCGCTCCCCTGTACTAGGAACTCCCATAGAGCAGAATGAAGAACACAGCGCTCCCCTGTACTGGAAACTCCCAAAGAACAGAATGTAGACCACAGAGCTCCCCTGTACTGGGAACTCCCATAGAACAGAATGGAGAGAACACATCGCTTCCCTGTACTGGGAACTCCCATAGAACAGAATGGAGAACACAGCACTCCCCTGTATTGGGAATGCCCATAGATCAGTTTGGGTAAGCACTGCCAGCTCTCTAGTCTGCTCTGTAACTGTAAACTGCTTGGGGACACCTATGTATGTATCTGAAACTAAATATACTAAGTGAATATTATGAGGGCCGACTAGATGGACCACGTAGTGATCTTCCGCCACCTTTCTATGTTTCTACAGTATGATAAACTCTGTGCTGACGTCAAACAGATTATTTTATAACAACAGGACATCTTTTCATCATATGAGGCTTATGGACACAACCTTCACCTACACCAAGAACTATCACTTTGCAGACACCTAAAGTATGCAAACAACGTAAGATGAGCATGGTCTACTCCATGTGGTTCACAGACAGGGTTTTTAAGTATCTGATTTTTCTGGTGTAATATTTGAGAAATCTGTTTTGGATATCACGGTAGATAATGTGACACGTGTGAAATTTGCCTATTTTTGTTAAGAATTTAGAATGTATCTACTCCACGTCACAAAAGCACCATCATAGCTGCAAAGCAGAAGTAGCAACATTTTGGGGTACTAAGCCCTTCTTCAGGCTAGGAATGGCATAGTATCTGAAAAGCACTCACCGAATCAGGTTTGGACTGACCCACAGGGGAGGAGGGAAAGCCCCAGGAAGGCCCATGAGAAAGGAAAACTGGGGGAGAAAAACAAAGAAAGAGACATAGAAAGGAAGATGCTTGTGCAGTCTGTGCATTCATGTACAATAGCTGGTAGGTGGTCCTAAAGAATTAACCCGCCCGGAATACCTAAAGAACCAACTCCACTAGTGCAAACTAGGGATCAGCTCCACTTGTGGGCTCAAAGAATCAATTCCATTGGTGAGCCCCAAGAATCAACTCTACAGGTGGGCTCCAAGAATCAATTCCATTGGTGGGCCCTAAGAGTCAACTCCTCTGGTGAGCCCCTAGAATCAACTCTACTGGTGGGCTCCAAGAATCAATTCCATTGGTGGGCCTTTAAGAATCATCTTCACTAGTGGGCCCCAGGAACCAACTCTACTAGTTAGCCCCCGGAATCAACTTCACTGGTGGACCTAAGAGTCACCACCACTGCTGGGCCCCACGAATGAATTCAACTGGTGGGATCCAGAATCAGCTCCTCTGATAGCCCCCAGTAATGAACTCCACTGGTGGGCCCCACAAATAAACTCCTCTGGAAATCTCCAAGAATAAACTCCTCTGGTGGACCCCAAGAATCAGCTTCTTTGGGGGGCTCCAGACAGCCCAGTCTAACACTGATCAAAAATGATCTTAGATGTGACCTGCTGAAAATGGTCGACCTTTTCACCACATCGGAATGCCAACTATTTCATCGGAATCTTTATTGCATTTGGGTAGATTGGGAGGTTAGCAACCATAGCCTGACTCTGCTTGACCCACATCCCTCGTATCAAGATTTTCTCATTAAGTCTGCAGCAAACCTACATGTAGCAAATGCAAATCTTACTGCATTTTCACTGCTACCAAGCCTGCGGATGAAAAACCCACCATGGACAATTCCACTGCCAGCATTAATCTCTAGGCTGCAAAAAATTTGCAATGCATTTTTGATAATTACAAACCATTAAATTCATCAGAATGTGGTTATTACTGCAGCAAGCATGCTTTTTTACAATTTTGCTTTTCATAGGCCTAACCTAGGAAAGCTGGAAATGATCTTTGATGGTCACTCCAGAAGTCTTAAAGTGACCTGAGGCTTGGGGGGGACGCTGAAAGGTGAAACGCGCCCCTGAAAGTATCGGCTCTGAGTGATGTATGACTTATTCATTCTGTCCTATGGGAAGTCTGAGTAAAGCCAAACACACGGCTCCCCTGTACATGGAACTCCTCGAGAACAGAATGGAGAATCAAGCGCAAGTGCAACGGCTTCTGCACTCTGAGCCGATACTTTTGAGGGCCCAATAATGGGTGAGGGTCCCTTTCAGACTTATGGTTATGCCATCCAAGTCTATGGTGGGAACACTATATCACAGAAGAAAATCAAATAACCCTAAATCATAACTTTTAATGGTCTTTATACATAAAATAAAGTCCCGGCAGTTAAAATTCTGAAGAGGTTGTACAAATATCTTAATCAAAAATAAGTAGGAAAAGTATATACCAGGGTATATTTTCTCACCAACTGTGATTCCTGTTGATAGAATTATTTTAACTTACCCCCATACAAATGTTAAACAAGTCTAAGCTTCCAATTTAAAAGAGTTTTCCATTTATACAGTCTATTATTATGATAATAGGAAATCATGCAATTTTCTTTTATATATATTTTTATATATATATATATATATAAATATATAATAATATAATTAATATATATATATATAAAATATATTATATTAATATATATATATATATATATATATATATATATATATATATAATATATATATATATATATAAATTAAAAAAATTTTTCCTGCCCCCCTTTTAAAAACCCTTCAGTAAAACTCCCTATCTTTTACAAAAAAATGTATAATCCACAGAAATGGTTTCCATGGAGTAACTGTATGAACAAAACAGTCATGTGATCACCACCCAAATGCCATGGGATACTGGTATCCAGGTAACAGTAGTGTATGGAGGAGCAGAACTTCTCCAGTATTACCACCCTCCAACAGTGTCTTATCATGTGACCACCACACAGGTCATGTGACCACCACACAGGTCATGTGACCACCACACAGGTCATGTTTACCCCGGGATTCAGGGGAACAGTAGTGTATGGGGAGCAGAACTTCTCCAGTATTACTACCTCCAGCAGTGTCTTAACATGTGACCACCACACAGGTCATGTGACCCTCGTATCCAGGTAACAGTAGTGTATGGAGGAGAAGAACTTCTCCAGTATTACTACCTCCAGCAGCGTCTTATCATGTGACCACCACACAGGTCATGTGACCCGGGTATCCAGGTAACAGTAGTGTGTGGAGGAGCATAGCTTCTCGTGTAATACTACCTCCAGCAGGTCTTATCATGTGACCACCACACAGGTATGTGCCCCTGGTGTCAGGTAACAGTAGTGTATGGAGGAGCAGAACTTCTCCAGTATTACCACATCCAGGCGTTTTATCATTTGACCCCCACACGGTCATGTGGACCCTGGTATCCAGGTAACAGTGTGTATGGAGGACAGAATTCTCCAGTATTTCGACCTCCAGCAGCGTCTTATCATGTGACCACCACACAGGTCATGTGACCCTGGTATCCAGGTAACAGTAGTGTATGGAGGAGCAGAACATCTGTTCTTCAGCTACGTGATATGTCTCTTAATGTCTGTGAAAAAGACGTCACATATTCTTCTCTCTACCTCAATCAAGAATCTTTGGGAACTCAGTAGGGCAAGTTAGAAGCGTGGGGTCACCCTGCAAAGGGCTCTTTAGGGAGAGAAATATGACTGTATTGTAACACCCAGAGATTCTCTCTCATGTTGGATTATGTTGTCCCTATTAGTCTAACTTTTAGGTAAAATATATATTTTGATAAGGATTCTTAAATGGTTATTAAAAGTTATGCTTTAATAGAGGTTTATTTTTTAGTTGTAGGTAGCTTTGCCCCAATGCGGCTAACCTGTCACTCCTACTCCAAGAAAATCCAAGCAGAGCCTGCTTAAACCCTTCTAGGCAGCTGTTTATAACTCTAGGGCTCTTCATTCTTTTCCTCCCCACCTTCCAAGAGTCATACGTTTTTCTTTCCAATTATGTTTCGGGTAGAGGAACAGTTCACAGCACCTTTCCTCATTCCTTTAGATGCCGCTGCTGGCAAGGATGGAGCCGCCTCCCTGCTATTAGTGGGGGTTGCTGTCTGCAATTAACAGCCGCTGCCCACCACATGCAGAGCAGGCTCAGCGCATGAGCCCACTCCATACACCTTTCCTGCCATTAGATGTATGAGTACATCCAAATGCTTAAAGGGGTTTGGCCACGAAGTAAAATTGACGTGGAAAGCTTGCAAATTAAATAATAAACATTTTCACCATTCATCATTATTAAAAATTCAGGATCATTTTTATTATAGCTGTTTCTTAAGTGACCCATTGTTTACAGCTCGTCTCCAGGGGATACGACCAGGACTGAGAGCTCCTCACTCCTGGTCACACATGCTCAGACATCACCTCTCCTCTCAGGCAGCTACTGAGTGTTCAAACCCCAGGTGCTGTCATTCTACTCCCGTCCTCTGTGCTCCTTAGTAATTAGTCAAACAATGCAAATAAATTAAAATAAAGAAACCTCAATCAGGTCTGTGCATTGATAAAGAGAAAAAAATCCACAGGTTTGCTTCCTGCAGGGATTTGAACTGAGGACCCTTGTGTCTGGAGGTAAAAACTTTACCTCTGAGCAACATTGTAGCTAATCATGTGACCAAGCAGGATGACATCACCAGGTCCTAAATAGTATACATAAACAGAGCTTTCTTTGACTAGAGAGAAGGAAAGGCCTGGTGATGTCATCCTGCAGGGTCACATGATATGCAATTCAAACAAATCACACACGCCCCCTTCTGAGCACACAGAGCTGAAGAGCTGGATGCAGGAGGTATGAAATGAGATCGTGGCAAAACCCCTTTAAAGAGGTTAAAGGGGTTTTGTATTTCTATGCCACAGAAAGCCACACAAAGTCTATGGGAAAATCTAGCAAAAAATTAGGTGAAGAAAATGGAATAATTCCATTTTCAATTATTAGAACTAGTGCAGAAAACGAGAGGGACGTTATGAAGGATAATGAAGGAGAGATTAATGACACAACTGAGCAGACTGCAACAACATACATTGACTAAGGAAATTTCCTTCATTTTCAGATGAAGGGGGCCCCCGGAGAATATTTTTTTAGTGCACAGCAAAGAGGAGGCTTGGAAACAATTCCATTAATTTGGAAGAAATATTTGAAGGTTCATAAATCAAAGAGAATTTTATGTTTTGTAATTCCGGAATGAGAATACCGACGTTATTGATCCCTAAAATATTTGGATGGTGCAATATCCATATAAGCAAAAATGCAGCTCTGGATTCACAAACATAATTATGGGAGCGATCCCCAACCCAGGTTTCGCCACTTGGAAATGTGTCTTTCTCCGATTTTTTTAGTGGTTCCCGCTTTTAATATCCAAAGTTTTTTTAAAAAATGTAAATAAGAGCCCTGTTGGGAAATCAATTTACTATAAAAATGCAAAGGATTTTCTCTACCAGCTATAGATCATCTATGGAAAAAGGACAGCAAAGTGTCCTCAATGATTCGAAAAAATCACCAGCGCGTCCAACTGGTGGGGAAAATTTCCAAAAGCGCCGGGTCTCACCCAAATATTGTGTTTTCTTTCTGGAGTAGCAGGGAAAAAATTCTTATTTCCTGTGGTCCTCAGACATAAGACAAACAGAAGAGGAAAATATTTCATTTTTTTTATTACAGGCAGACCCCCGGGTTTGAAGGGGTAGGGACTGTTTGGTTTGGGTTTTACAGGGAATGTGTCATCAAAAAAGTTTCACTCACGTTTTTGTGTTAAAAACATTTTTAAAGATTTTTTTTAAAATTTTCAATATCATTTCAATATTTAAAAAAAAATAAAAATAAGTCCTGCAATTTTCACTTTGGCCACTCGGCCCAATAATTTTCTGACACTTCCCGTTTGTAGAGATAGATTTTTTAGTAGTTGCTCATTTCACAAAGGTGTTAGACGAAAGAAGAATAATGTCTATAAAAAAAAACGGATCCCCCGTACAATAGGGATGTCCAGCTCTCCCCCCTGCCACGACTTCTTCCTGAGTCACAGAGCATCCCCCAAACACTTCCCATGAGGATCCCCAGTCACAATAGGAGTGTAACAGTCCCCCTCGCGCATGACTTCTTCCCCGGTCACGAGCATCCCTACAACACTCTCTTAAGAATGATCCCCCAGTCCAATAGGGCTGTCCCCTCCCCGCTCC